>CM076185.1:42125300-42359592 GCA_038277355.1 Encarsia formosa | reverse complement strand
AAAAAAAGCCTCGCGAGCTCGGCGTTATGGGGTTGTAGCAGCTTGGGGGATCATTTATTTATTTGTTTAAAAAAAAGCCATGCGAGCTCTGCGTTATGGGGTTGTAGCAGCTTGGGGCATCATTTATTCATTTTGTTAAAAAAAAGTCTCATGAGCTCGGCGTTATGGGATTGTAGCAGATTGGCGGATCATTTATTCATTTTGTTAAAAAAAAAGCCTCACGGGCTCGGCGTTATGGGGTTGTAGCAGCTTGGGGGATCATTTATTTATTTTTTTAAAAAAAAGCCATGCGAGCTCTGCGTTATGGGGTTGTAGCAGCTTGGGGCATCATTTATTCATTTATTTAAAAAAAGCCTCGCGAGCTCGGCGTTATGGGGTCGTAGCAGTTTGGAAGATCATTTATTCATTTATTTAAAAAAAAGCCTCGCGAGCTCGGCGTTATGGGGTCGTAGCAGTTTGGAAGATCATTTATTCATTTATTTAAAAAAAAAGCCTCGCGAGCTCGGCGTTATTGGGTTGTAGCAGCTTGCGGAATCATTTATTCATTTATTTAAAAAAAAGCCTCGCGAGCTCGGCGTTATGGGGTTGTAGCAGCTTGGAGCATCATTTATTTATTTGTTTAAAAAAAAGCTATGCGAGCTCTGCGTTATGGGGTTGTAGCAGCTTGGAAGATCATATATTCATTTATTTAAAAAAAAGCCTCGCGAGCTCGGCGTTATGGGGTTGTAGCAGGTTGGGGGATCATTCATTCATTTCTTTAAAAAAAAGCCCGCGAGCTCGGCGTTATGGGGTTTTAGCAGCTTGGGGGATCATTTATTCATTTATTTTAAAAAAATCCTCACGAGCTCCGTGTTATGGGTTTGTAGCAGCTTGGGGGATCATTATCCATTTGTTTAAAAAAAAGCCTCGCGAGCTCGGCGTTATGGGGTTGTAGCAGCTTGGGGGATCACTCATTCATTTCTTTAAAAAAAAGCCCGCGAGCTCGGCGTTATGGGGTTGTAGCAGCTTGGGGGATCATATATTCATTTATTTTAAAAAAATCCTCACGAGCTCCGTGTTATGGGGTTGTAGCAGCTTTGGGGATCATTATTCATTTGTTTAAAAAAAAGTCTCGCGATCTCGGCGTTATGGGGTTGTAGCAGCTTAGGGGATTATTTATTTATTTATTTATTTCTGAAAAAAACTCGCGAGCTCGGCGTTATCGGGTTGTAGCAGCTTGGGGGATCATTTATTTATTTGTTTAAAAAAAATCCATGCGAGCTATGCGTTATGGGGTTGTAGCAGCTTGGGGGATCATTTATTCATTTTGTTAAAAAAAAGCCTCATGAGCTCGGCGTTATGGGGTTGTAGCAGTTTGGGGGATTATTTATTCATTTCTTTATTCATGACAAAAACTCGTGAGCTCGGCGTTATGGGGTTGTAGCAGCTTAGGAGATCATTTATTTATTTATTTTAAAAAAAACTCGCGAGCTCGGCGTTATGGGGTTGTAGCAGCTAGAAAGATTATTTATTTATTTATTTATTAAAAAAAGCCTTGCGAGCTTGTTGTTATGGGGTTGTAGCAGCTTGGGGGATCATTTATTCATTTATTAAAAAAAAAGCCTCGCGAGCTCGGCGTTATGGGGTTGTAGCAGCTTGGGGGATCATTTATTCATTTATTTAAAAAAAAGCCTCGCGAGCTCGGCGTTATGGGGTTGTAGCAGCTTGGGGGATCATTTATTTATTTGTTTAAAAAAAAGCCATGCGAGCTCTGCGTTATGGGGTTGTAGCAGCTTGGGGCATCATTTATTCATTTTGTTAAAAAAAAGTCTCATGAGCTCCGCGTTATGGGGTTGTAGCAGCTTGGGAGATCATTTATTTATTTATTCATTTCTGAAAAAAACTCGCAATCCCTGCGTTATGGGGTTGTAGCAGCTTGGGAGTTCATTTATTTATTTCTTTAAAAAAAAGCCTCGTGAGCTCGGCGTTATGGGGTCGTAGCAGTTTGGAAGATCATTTATTCATTTATTTAAAAAAAAAGCCTCGCGAGCTCGGCGTTATTGGGTTGTAGCAGCTTGCGGAATCATTTACCCATTTATTTAAAAAAAAGCCCGCGAGCTCGGCGTTATGGGGTTGTAGCAGCTTGGGGGATCATTTATTCATTTATTTTAAAAAAATCCTCACGAGCTCCGTGTTATGGGGTTGTAGCAGCTTGGGGGATCATAATTCATTTGTTTAAAGAAAAGTCTCGCGATCTCGGCGTTATGGGGTCGTAGCAGCTTGGGGGATCATTTTTTTTGTCATTTCTGAAAAAAAACTCGCTAGCTCGGCTTATGGGGTTGTAGCAGCTTAGGGGATTATTCATTTATTTATTCATTTCTGAAAAAAACTGGCGAGCTCAGCGTTATGGGGTTGTAGCAGCTTGGGGGATCATTTATTCATTTAATTAAAAATAAGCCATGCGAGCTCGGCGTTATGGGGTTGTAGCAGCTAAGGGGATTATTGTTTTATTTATTTCAAAAAAGCCTCACGAGCTCGGCGTTGTGGGGTTGTAGCAGCTTGGGGGATCATTTATTCATTTATTTAAAAAAAAGCCTCACGAGCTCCGCGTTATGGAGTTGTAGCAGTTTGGAAGATCATATATTCATTTATTTAAAAAAAAGCCTCGCGAGCTCGGCGTTATGGGGTTGTAGCAGCTTGGGGGATCATTCATTCATTTCTTTAAAAAAAAGCCCGTGAGCTCGGCGTTATGGGGTTTTAGCAGCTTGGGGGATCATTTATTCATTTATTTTAAAAAAATCCTCACGAGTTCCATGTTATGGGGTTGTAGCAGCTTGGGGGATCATTATCCATTTGTTGAAAAAAAAGCCTCGCGAGCTCGGCGTTATGGGGTTGTAGCAGCTTGGGGGATCATTCATTCATTTCTTTAAAAAAAAGCCCGCGAGCTCGGCGTTATGGGGTTGTAGCAGCTTGGGGGATCATATATTCATTTATTTTAAAAAAATCCTCACGAGCTCTATGTTATGGGGTTGTAGCAGCTTTGGGGATCATTATTCATTTGTTTAAAAAAAAGTCTCGCGATCTCGGCGTTATGGGGTTGTAGCAGCTTAGGGGATTATTTATTTATTTATTTATTTCTGAAAAAAACTCGCGAGCTCGGCGTTATGGGGTTGTAGCAGCTTGGGGGATCATTTATTCATTTATTTTAAAAAAATCCTCACGAGCTCCGTGTTATGGGGTTGTAGCAGCTTGGGGGATCATTATTCATTTGTTTAAAGAAAAGTCTCGCGATCTCGGCGTTATGGGGTCGTAGCAGCTTGGGGGATCATTTTTTTTGTCATTTCTGAAAAAAAACTCGCTAGCTCGGCTTATGGGGTTGTAGCAGCTTAGGGGATTATTCATTTATTTATTCATTTCTGAAAAAAACTGGCGAGCTCAGCGTTATGGGGTTGTAGCAGCTTGGGGGATCATTTATTCATTTAATTAAAAATAAGCCATGCGAGCTCGGCGTTATGGGGTTGTAGCAGCTAAGGGGATTATTGTTTTATTTATTTCAAAAAAGCCTCACGAGCTCGGCGTTGTGGGGTTGTAGCAGCTTGGGGGATCATATATTCATTTATTATTAAAAAATCCTCACGAGCTCCGTGTTATGGGGGTGTAGCAGCTTTGGGGATCATTATTCATTTGTTTCAAAAAAAGTCTCGCGATCTCGGCGTTATGGGGTTGTAGCAGCTTAGGGGATTATTTATTTATATATTTATTTCTGAAAAAAACTCGCGAGCTCGGCGTTATGGGGTTGTAGCAGCTTGGGGGATCATTTATTTATTTGTTTAAAAAAAAAACCATACGAGCTATGCGTTATGGGGTTGTAGCAGCTTGGGGGATCATTTATTCATTTTGTTAAAAAAAAGCCTCACGGGCTCGGCGTTATGGGGTTGTAGCAGCTTAGGGGATCATTGATTTATTTATTCATTTCTGAAAAAAACTCGCGAGCTCGGCGTTATGGGGTTGTAGCAGCTTGGGGGATCATTTATTCATTTTGTTAACAAAAAGCCTCACGAGCTCGGCGTTATGGGGTTGTAGCAGCTTGAGGGATCATTTATTCATTTATTTAAAAAAAAGCCTCGCGAGCTCGGCGTTATGGGGTTGTAGCAGCTTGGAGGATCATTTATTTATTTGTTTAAAAAAAAGCTATGCGAGCTCTGCGTTATGGGGTTGTAGCAGCTTGGGGCATCATTTATTCATTTTGTTAAAAAAAAGTCTCATGAGCTCGGCGTTATGGGATTGTAGCAGCTAGGGGGATCATTTATTCATTTTGTTAAAAAAAAAGCCTCACGGACTCGGCGTTATGGGGTTGTAGCAGCTTGGAGGATCATTTATTTATTTTTTTAAAAAAAAGCCATGCGAGCTCTGCGTTATGGGGTTGTAGCAGCTTGGGGCATCATTTATTCATTTATTTAAAAAAAAGCCTCGCGAGCTCGGCGTTATGGGGTTGTAGCAGCTTGGGGGATCATTTATTTATTTGTTTAAAAAAAAGCCATGCGAGCTCTGCGTTATGGGGTTGTAGCAGCTTGGGGCATCATTTATTCATTTTGTTAAAAAAAAGTCTCATGAGCTCGGCGTTATGGGGTTGTAGCAGCTTGGGGGATCATTTATTCATTTATTTAAAAAAAAGCCTCGCGAGCTCGGCGTTATGGGGTTGTAGCAGCTTGGGGGATCATTTATTTATTTGTTTAAAAAAAAGCCATGCGAGCTCTGCGTTATGGGGTTGTAGCAGCTTGGGGCAACATTTATTCATTTTGTTAAAAAAAAGTCTCATGAGCTCCGCGTTATGGGGTTGTAGCAGCTTGGGGCATCATTTATTCATTTTGTTAAAAAAAAGTCTCATGAGCTCGGCGTTATGGGGTTGTAGCAGCTTGGGGGATCATTTATTCATTTATTTAAAAAAAAGCCTCGCGAGCTCGGCGTTATGGGGTTGTAGCAGCTTGGGGGATCATTTATTTATTTGTTTAAAAAAAAGCCATGCGAGCTCTGCGTTATGGGGTTGTAGCAGCTTGGGGCAACATTTATTCATTTTGTTAAAAAAAAGTCTCATGAGCTCCGCGTTATGGGGTTGTAGCAGCTTGGGAGATCATTTATTTATTTATTCATTTCTGAAAAAAACTCGCAATCCCTGCGTTATGGGGTTGTAGCAGCTTGGGAGTTCATTTATTTATTTCTTTAAAAAAAAGCCTCGTGAGCTCGGCGTTATGGGGTCGTAGCAGTTTGGAAGATCATTTATTCATTTATTTAAAAAAAAAAGCCTCGCGAGCTCGGCGTTATTGGGTTGTAGCAGCTTGCGGAATCATTTACCCATTTATTTAAAAAAAAGCCCGCGAGCTCGGCGTTATGGGGTGTTAGCAGCTTGGGGGATCATTATCCATTTGTTTAAAAAAAAGCCTCGCGAGCTCGGCGTTATGGGGTTGTAGAAGCTTGGGGGATCATTCATTCATTTCTTTAAAAAAAAGCCCGCGAGCTCGGCGTTATGGGGTTGTAGCAGCTTGGGGGATCATATATTCATTTATTTTTAAAAAATCCTCACGAGCTCCGTGTTATGGGGGTGTAGCAGCTTTGGGGATCATTATTCATTTGTTTCAAAAAAAGTCTCGCGATCTCGGCGTTATGGGGTTGTAGCAGCTTAGGGGATTATTTATTTATATATTTATTTCTGAAAAAAACTCGCGAGCTCGGCGTTATGGGGTTGTAGCAGCTTGGGGGATCATTTATTTATTTGTTTAAAAAAAAAACCATACGAGCTATGCGTTATGGGGTTGTAGCAGCTTGGGGGATCATTTATTCATTTTGTTAAAAAAAAGCCTCACGGGCTCGGCGTTATGGGGTTGTAGCAGCTTAGGGGATCATTGATTTATTTATTCATTTCTGAAAAAAACTCGCGAGCTCGGCGTTATGGGGTTGTAGCAGCTTGGGGGATCATTTATTCATTTTGTTAACAAAAAGCCTCACGAGCTCGGCGTTATGGGGTTGTAGCAGCTTGAGGGATCATTTATTCATTTATTTAAAAAAAAGCCTCGCGAGCTCGGCGTTATGGGGTTGTAGCAGCTTGGAGGATCATTTATTTATTTGTTTAAAAAAAAGCTATGCGAGCTCTGCGTTATGGGGTTGTAGCAGCTTGGGGCATCATTTATTCATTTTGTTAAAAAAAAGTCTCATGAGCTCGGCGTTATGGGATTGTAGCAGCTTGGGGGATCATTTATTCATTTTGTTAAAAAAAAAGCCTCACGGGCTCGGCGTTATGGGGTTGTAGCAGCTTGGAGGATCATTTATTTATTTTTTTAAAAAAAAGCCATGCGAGCTCTGCGTTATGGGGTTGTAGCAGCTTGGGGCATCATTTATTCATTTATTTAAAAAAAAGCCTCGCGAGCTCGGCGTTATGGGGTTGTAGCAGCTTGGGGGATCATTTATTTATTTGTTTAAAAAAAAGCCATGCGAGCTCTGCGTTATGGGGTTGTAGCAGCTTGGGGCATCATTTATTCATTTTGTTAAAAAAAAGTCTCATGAGCTCGGCGTTATGGGGTTGTAGCAGCTTGGGGGATCATTTATTCATTTATTTAAAAAAAAGCCTCGCGAGCTCGGCGTTATGGGGTTGTAGCAGCTTGGGGGATCATTTATTTATTTGTTTAAAAAAAAGCCATGCGAGCTCTGCGTTATGGGGTTGTAGCAGCTTGGGGCATCATTTATTCATTTTGTTAAAAAAAAGTCTCATGAGCTCCGCGTTATGGGGTTGTAGCAGCTTGGGAGATCATTTATTTATTTATTCATTTCTGAAAAAAACTCGCAATCCCTGCGTTATGGGGTTGTAGCAGCTTGGGAGTTCATTTATTTATTTCTTTAAAAAAAAGCCTCGTGAGCTCGGCGTTATGGGGTCGTAGCAGTTTGGAAGATCATTTATTCATTTATTTAAAAAAAAAGCCTCGCGAGCTCGGCGTTATTGGGTTGTAGCAGCTTGCGGAATCATTTACCCATTTATTTAAAAAAAAGCCCGCGAGCTCGGCGTTATGGGGTTGTAGCAGCTTGGGGGATCATTTATTCATTTATTTTAAAAAAATCCTCACGAGCTCCGTGTTATGGGGTTGTAGCAGCTTGGGGGATCATTATTCATTTATTTAAAAAAAAGCCCGCGAGCTCGGCGTTATGGGGTGTTAGCAGCTTGGGGGATCATTATCCATTTGTTTAAAAAAAAGCCTCGCGAGCTCGGCGTTATGGGGTTGTAGAAGCTTGGGGGATCATTCATTCATTTCTTTAAAAAAAAGCCCGCGAGCTCGGCGTTATGGGGTTGTAGCAGCTTGGGGGATCATATATTCATTTATTTTTAAAAAATCCTCACGAGCTCCGTGTTATGGGGGTGTAGCAGCTTTGGGGATCATTATTCATTTGTTTCAAAAAAAGTCTCGCGATCTCGGCGTTATGGGGTTGTAGCAGCTTAGGGGATTATTTATTTATATATTTATTTCTGAAAAAAACTCGCGAGCTCGGCGTTATGGGGTTGTAGCAGCTTGGGGGATCATTTATTTATTTGTTTAAAAAAAAAACCATACGAGCTATGCGTTATGGGGTTGTAGCAGCTTGGGGGATCATTTATTCATTTTGTTAAAAAAAAGCCTCACGGGCTCGGCGTTATGGGGTTGTAGCAGCTTAGGGGATCATTGATTTATTTATTCATTTCTGAAAAAAACTCGCGAGCTCGGCGTTATGGGGTTGTAGCAGCTTGGGGGATCATTTATTCATTTTGTTAACAAAAAGCCTCACGAGCTCGGCGTTATGGGGTTGTAGCAGCTTGAGGGATCATTTATTCATTTATTTAAAAAAAAGCCTCGCGAGCTCGGCGTTATGGGGTTGTAGCAGCTTGGAGGATCATTTATTTATTTGTTTAAAAAAAAGCTATGCGAGCTCTGCGTTATGGGGTTGTAGCAGCTTGGGGCATCATTTATTCATTTTGTTAAAAAAAAGTCTCATGAGCTCGGCGTTATGGGATTGTAGCAGCTTGGGGGATCATTTATTCATTTTGTTAAAAAAAAAGCCTCACGGGCTCGGCGTTATGGGGTTGTAGCAGCTTGGAGGATCATTTATTTATTTTTTTAAAAAAAAGCCATGCGAGCTCTGCGTTATGGGGTTGTAGCAGCTTGGGGCATCATTTATTCATTTATTTAAAAAAAAGCCTCGCGAGCTCGGCGTTATGGGGTTGTAGCAGCTTGGGGGATCATTTATTTATTTGTTTAAAAAAAAGCCATGCGAGCTCTGCGTTATGGGGTTGTAGCAGCTTGGGGCATCATTTATTCATTTTGTTAAAAAAAAGTCTCATGAGCTCGGCGTTATGGGGTTGTAGCAGCTTGGGGGATCATTTATTCATTTATTTAAAAAAAAGCCTCGCGAGCTCGGCGTTATGGGGTTGTAGCAGCTTAGGGGATCATTTATTTATTTGTTTAAAAAAAAGCCATGCGAGCTCTGCGTTATGGGGTTGTAGCAGCTTGGGGCATCATTTATTCATTTTGTTAAAAAAAAGTCTCATGAGCTCCGCGTTATGGGGTTGTAGCAGCTTGGGAGATCATTTATTTATTTATTCATTTCTGAAAAAAACTCGCAATCCCTGCGTTATGGGGTTGTAGCAGCTTGGGAGTTCATTTATTTATTTCTTTAAAAAAAAGCCTCGTGAGCTCGGCGTTATGGGGTCGTAGCAGTTTGGAAGATCATTTATTCATTTATTTAAAAAAAAAGCCTCGCGAGCTCGGCGTTATTGGGTTGTAGCAGCTTGCGGAATCATTTACCCATTTATTTAAAAAAAAGCCCGCGAGCTCGGCGTTATGGGGTTGTAGCAGCTTGGGGGATCATTTATTCATTTATTTTAAAAAAATCCTCACGAGCTCCGTGTTATGGGGTTGTAGCAGCTTGGGGGATCATTATTCATTTGTTTAAAGAAAAGTCTCGCGATCTCGGCGTTATGGGGTCGTAGCAGCTTGGGGGATCATTTTTTTTGTCATTTCTGAAAAAAAACTCGCTAGCTCGGCTTATGGGGTTGTAGCAGCTTAGGGGATTATTCATTTATTTATTCATTTCTGAAAAAAACTGGCGAGCTCAGCGTTATGGGGTTGTAGCAGCTTGGGGGATCATTTATTCATTTAATTAAAAATAAGCCATGCGAGCTCGGCGTTATGGGGTTGTAGCAGCTAAGGGGATTATTGTTTTATTTATTTCAAAAAAGCCTCACGAGCTCGGCGTTGTGGGGTTGTAGCAGCTTGGGGGATCATTTATTCATTTATTTAAAAAAAAGCCTCACGAGCTCCGCGTTATGGAGTTGTAGCAGTTTGGAAGATCATATATTCATTTATTTAAAAAAAAGCCTCGCCAGCTCGGCGTTATGGGGTTGTAGCAGCTTGGGGGATCATTCATTCATTTCTTTAAAAAAAAGCCCGTGAGCTCGGCGTTATGGGGTTTTAGCAGCTTGGGGGATCATTTATTCATTTATTTTAAAAAAATCCTCACGAGCTCCATGTTATGGGGTTGTAGCAGCCTGGGGGATCATTATCCATTTGTTGAAAAAAAAGCCTCGCGAGCTCGGCGTTATGGGGTTGTAGCAGCTTGGGGGATCATTCATTCATTTCTTTAAAAAAAAGCCCGCGAGCTCGGCGTTATGGGGTTGTAGCAGCTTGGGGGATCATATATTCATTTATTTTAAAAAAATCCTCACGAGCTCTATGTTATGGGGTTGTAGCAGCTTTGGGGATCATTATTCATTTGTTTAAAAAAAAGTCTCGCGATCTCGGCGTTATGGGGTTGTAGCAGCTTAGGGGATTATTTATTTATTTATTTATTTCTGAAAAAAACTCGCAAGCTCGGCGTTATGGGGTTGTAGCAGCTTGGGGGATCATTTATTTATTTGTTTAAAAAAAATCCATGCGAGCTATGCGTTATGGGGTTGTAGCAGCTTGGGGGATCATTTATTCATTTTGTTAAAAAAAAGCCTCACGGGCTCGGCGTTATGGGGTTGTAGCAGCTTAGGGGATCATTGATTTATTTATTCATTTCTGAAAAAAACTCGCGAGCTCGGCATTATGGGGTTGTAGCAGCTTGGGGCATCATTTATTCATTTTGTTAAAAAAAAGTCTCATGAGCTTGGCGTTATGGGATTGTAGCAGATTGGGGGATCATTTATTCATTTTGTTGAAAAAAAAGCCTCACGGGCTCGGCGTTATGGGGTTGTAGCAGCTTGGGGGATCATTTATTTATTTTTTTAAAAAAAAGCCATGCGAGCTCTGCGTTATGGGGTTGTAGCAGCTTGGGGCATCATTTATTCATTTATTTAAAAAAAAGCCTCGCGAGCTCGGCGTTATGGGGTCGTAGCAGTTTGGAAGATCATTTATTCATTTATTTAAAAAAAAGCCTCGCGAGCTCGGCAATATGGGGTCGTAGCCGTTTGGAAGATCATTTATTCATTTATTTAAAAAAAAAGCCTCGCGAGCTCGGCGTTATTGGGTTGTAGCAGCTTGCGGAATCATTTATTCATTTATTTAAAAAAAAGCCTCGCGAGCTCGGCGTTATGGGGTTGTAGCAGCTTGGAGGATCATTTATTTATTTGTTTAAAAAAAAGCTATGCGAGCTCTGCGTTATGGGGTTGTAGCAGCTTGGAAGATCATATATTCATTTATTTAAAAAAAAGCCTCGCGAGCTCGGCGTTATGGGGTTGTAGCAGGTTGGGGGATCATTCATTCATTTCTTTAAAAAAAAGCCCGCGAGCTCGGCGTTATGGGGTTTTAGCAGCTTGGGGGATCATTTATTCATTTATTTTAAAAAAATCCTCACGAGCTCCGTGTTATGGGGTTGTAGCAGCTTGGGGGATCATTATCCATTTGTTTAAAAAAAAGCCTCGCGAGCTCGGCGTTATGGGGTTGTAGCAGCTTGGGGGATCATTCATTCATTTCTTTAAAAAAAAGCCTGCGAGCTCGGCGTTATGGGGTTGTAGCAGCTTGGGGGATCATATATTCATTTATTTTAAAAAAATCCTCACGAGCTCCGTGTTATGGGGTTGTAGCAGCTTTGGGGATCATTATTCATTTATTTAAAAAAAAGTCTCGCGATCTCGGCGTTATGGGGTTGTAGCAGCTTAGGGGATCATTGATTTATTTATTCATTTCTGAAAAAAACTCGCGAGCTCGGCATTATGGGGTTGTAGCAGCTTGGGGGATCATTTATTTATTTGTTTAAAAAAAAGCCATGCCAGCTCTGCGTTATGGGGTTGTATTAGCTTGGGAAACATTTATTCAGTTTTTTAAAAAAAAGCCTCATGAGCTCGGCGTTATGGGGTTGTAGCAGTTTGGGGGATTATTTATTCATTTCTTTATTCATGACAAAAACTCGTGAGCTCGGCGTTATGGGGTTGTAGCAGCTTAGGAGATCATTTATTTATTTATTTTAAAAAAAACTCGCGAGCTCGGCGTTATGGGGTTGTAGCAGCTAGAAAGATTATTTATTTATTTATTTATTAAAAAAAGCCTTGCGAGCTTGTTGTTATGGGGTTGTAGCAGCTTGGGGGATCATTTATTCATTTATTAAAAAAAAGCCTCGCGAGCTCGGCGTTATGGGGTTGTAGCAGCTTAGGGGATTATTTATTTATTTATTTATTTCTGAAAAAAACTCGCGAGCTCGGCGTTATGGGGTTGTAGCAGCTTGGGGGATCGTTTATTTATTTGTTTAAAAAAAATCCATACGAGCTATGCGTTATGGGGTTGTAGCAGCTTGGGGGATCATTTATTCATTTTGTTAAAAAAAAGCCTCACGGGCTCGGCGTTATGGGGTTGTAGCAGCTTAGGGGATCATTGATTTATTTATTCATTTCTAAAAAAAACTCGCGAGCTCGGCGTTATGGGGTTGTAGCAGCTTGGGGGATCATTTATTCATTTTGTTAACAAAAAGCCTCACGAGCTCGGCGTTATGGGGTTGTAGCAGCTTGAGGGATAATTTATTCATTGATTTGAAAAAAATCCATACGAGCTATGCGTTATGGGGTTGTAGCAGCTTGGGGGATCAATTATTCATTTTGTTAAAAAAAAGCCTCACGGGCTCGGCGTTATGGGGTTGTAGCAGCTTAGGGGATCATTGAATTATTTATTCATTTCTAAAAAAAACTCGCGAGCTCGGCGTTATGGGGTTGTAGCAGCTTGGGGGATCATTTATTCATTTTGTTAACAAAAAGCCTCACGAGCTCGGCGTTATGGGGTTGTAGCAGCTTGAGGGATAATTTATTCATTTATTTGAAAAAAAGCCTAGCGAGCTCGGTGTTATGGGGTTGTAGCAGCTTGGGGGTTCATTCATTTATTTGTTTAAAAAAAAGCCATGCGAGCTCTGCGTTATGGGGTTGTAGCAGCTTGGGGGATCATTTATTCATTTTGTTAAAAAAAAGCCTCATGAGCTCGTTGTTATGGGGTTGTAGCAGTTTCGGGGATTATTTATTCATTTCTTTATTCATGATAAAAACTCGTGAGCTCGGCGTTATGGGGTTGTAGCAGCTTAGGAGAACATTTATTTATTTATTTAAAAAAAAACTCGCGAGCTCGGTGTTATGGGGTTGTAGCAGCTAGAAAGATAATTTATTTATTTATTTAAAAAAAAGCCTTGCGAGCTTGTTGTTATGGGGTTGTAGCAGCTTGGGGGATCATTTATTCATTTATTTAAAAAAAAGCCTCGCGAGCTCGGCGTTATGGGGTTGTAGCAGCTTGGGGGATCATTTATTTATTTGTTTAAAAAAAAGCCATGCGAGCTCTGCGTTATGGGGTTGTAGCAGCTTGGGGCATCATTTATTCATTTTGTTAAAAAAAAGTCTCATGAGCTCGGCGTTATGGGATTGTAGCAGATTGGCGGATCATTTATTCATTTTGTTAAAAAAAAAGCCTCACGGGCTCGGCGTTATGGGGTTGTAGCAGCTTGGGGGATCATTTATTTATTTTTTTAAAAAAAAGCCATGCGAGCTCTGCGTTATGGGGTTGTAGCAGCTTGGGGCATCATTTATTCATTTATTTAAAAAAAGCCTCGCGAGCTCGGCGTTATGGGGTCGTAGCAGTTTGAAAGATCATTTATTCATTTATTTAAAAAAAAGCCTCGCGAGCTCGGCGTTATGGGGTCGTAGCAGTTTGGAAGATCATTTATTCATTTATTTAAAAAAAAAGCCTCGCGAGCTCGGCGTTATTGGGTTGTAGCAGCTTGCGGAATCATTTATTCATTTATTTAAAAAAAAGCCTCGCGAGCTCGGCGTTATGGGGTTGTAGCAGCTTGGAGCATCATTTATTTATTTGTTTAAAAAAAAGCTATGCGAGCTCTGCGTTATGGGGTTGTAGCAGCTTGGAAGATCATATATTCATTTATTTAAAAAAAAGCCTCGCGAGCTCGGCGTTATGGGGTTGTAGCAGGTTGGGGGATCATTCATTCATTTCTTTAAAAAAAAGCCCGCGAGCTCGGCGTTATGGGGTTTTAGCAGCTTGGGGGATCATTTATTCATTTATTTTAAAAAAATCCTCACGAGCTCCGTGTTATGGGTTTGTAGCAGCTTGGGGGATCATTATCCATTTGTTTAAAAAAAAGCCTCGCGAGCTCGGCGTTATGGGGTTGTAGCAGCTTGGGGGATCACTCATTCATTTCTTTAAAAAAAAGCCCGCGAGCTCGGCGTTATGGGGTTGTAGCAGCTTGGGGGATCATATATTCATTTATTTTAAAAAAATCCTCACGAGCTCCGTGTTATGGGGTTGTAGCAGCTTTGGGGATCATTATTCATTTGTTTAAAAAAAAGTCTCGCGATCTCGGCGTTATGGGGTTGTAGCAGCTTAGGGGATTATTTATTTATTTATTTATTTCTGAAAAAAACTCGCGAGCTCGGCGTTATCGGGTTGTAGCAGCTTGGGGGATCATTTATTTATTTGTTTAAAAAAAATCCATGCGAGCTATGCGTTATGGGGTTGTAGCAGCTTGGGGGATCATTTATTCATTTTGTTAAAAAAAAGCCTCATGAGCTCGGCGTTATGGGGTTGTAGCAGTTTGGGGGATTATTTATTCATTTCTTTATTCATGACAAAAACTCGTGAGCTCGGCGTTATGGGGTTGTAGCAGCTTAGGAGATCATTTATTTATTTATTTTAAAAAAAACTCGCGAGCTCGGCGTTATGGGGTTGTAGCAGCTAGAAAGATTATTTATTTATTTATTTATTAAAAAAAGCCTTGCGAGCTTGTTGTTATGGGGTTGTAGCAGCTTGGGGGATCATTTATTCATTTATTAAAAAAAAAGCCTCGCGAGCTCGGCGTTATGGGGTTGTAGCAGCTTGGGGGATCATTTATTCATTTATTTAAAAAAAAGCCTCGCGAGCTCGGCGTTATGGGGTTGTAGCAGCTTGGGGGATCATTTATTTATTTGTTTAAAAAAAAGCCATGCGAGCTCTGCGTTATGGGGTTGTAGCAGCTTGGGGCATCATTTATTCATTTTGTTAAAAAAAAGTCTCATGAGCTCCGCGTTATGGGGTTGTAGCAGCTTGGGAGATCATTTATTTATTTATTCATTTCTGAAAAAAACTCGCAATCCCTGCGTTATGGGGTTGTAGCAGCTTGGGAGTTCATTTATTTATTTCTTTAAAAAAAAGCCTCGTGAGCTCGGCGTTATGGGGTCGTAGCAGTTTGGAAGATCATTTATTCATTTATTTAAAAAAAAAGCCTCGCGAGCTCGGCGTTATTGGGTTGTAGCAGCTTGCGGAATCATTTACCCATTTATTTAAAAAAAAGCCCGCGAGCTCGGCGTTATGGGGTTGTAGCAGCTTGGGGGATCATTTATTCATTTATTTTAAAAAAATCCTCACGAGCTCCTCGTTATGGGGTTGTAGCAGCTTGTGGGATCATTATTCATTTGTTTAAAGAAAAGTCTCGCGATCTCGGCGTTATGGGGTCGTAGCAGCTTGGGGGATCATTTTTTTTGTCATTTCTGAAAAAAAACTCGCTAGCTCGGCTTATGGGGTTGTAGCAGCTTAGGGGATTATTCATTTATTTATTCATTTCTGAAAAAAACTGGCGAGCTCAGCGTTATGGGGTTGTAGCAGCTTGGGGGATCATTTATTCATTTAATTAAAAATAAGCCATGCGAGCTCGGCGTTATGGGGTTGTAGCAGCTAAGGGGATTATTGTTTTATTTATTTCAAAAAAGCCTCACGAGCTCGGCGTTGTGGGGTTGTAGCAGCTTGGGGGATCATTTATTCATTTATTTAAAAAAAAGCCTCACGAGCTCCGCGTTATGGAGTTGTAGCAGTTTGGAAGATCATATATTCATTTATTTAAAAAAAAGCCTCGCGAGCTCGGCGTTATGGGGTTGTAGCAGCTTGGGGGATCATTCATTCATTTCTTTAAAAAAAAGCCCGTGAGCTCGGCGTTATGGGGTTTTAGCAGCTTGGGGGATCATTTATTCATTTATTTTAAAAAAATCCTCACGAGCTCCATGTTATGGGGTTGTAGCAGCTTGGGGGATCATTATCCATTTGTTGAAAAAAAAGCCTCGCGAGCTCGGCGTTATGGGGTTGTAGCAGCTTGGGGGATCATTCATTCATTTCTTTAAAAAAAAGCCCGCGAGCTCGGCGTTATGGGGTTGTAGCAGCTTGGGGGATCATATATTCATTTATTTTAAAAAAATCCTCACGAGCTCTATGTTATGGGGTTGTAGCAGCTTTGGGGATCATTATTCATTTGTTTAAAAAAAAGTCTCGCGATCTCGGCGTTATGGGGTTGTAGCAGCTTAGGGGATTATTTATTTATTTATTTATTTCTGAAAAAAACTCGCGAGCTCGGCGTTATGGGGTTGTAGCAGCTTGGGGGATCATTTATTCATTTATTTTAAAAAAATCCTCACGAGCTCCGTGTTATGGGGTTGTAGCAGCTTGGGGGATCATTATTCATTTGTTTAAAGAAAAGTCTCGCGATCTCGGCGTTATGGGGTCGTAGCAGCTTGGGGGATCATTTTTTTTGTCATTTCTGAAAAAAAACTCGCTAGCTCGGCTTATGGGGTTGTAGCAGCTTAGGGGATTATTCATTTATTTATTCATTTCTGAAAAAAACTGGCGAGCTCAGCGTTATGGGGTTGTAGCAGCTTGGGGGATCATTTATTCATTTAATTAAAAATAAGCCATGCGAGCTCGGCGTTATGGGGTTGTAGCAGCTAAGGGGATTATTGTTTTATTTATTTCAAAAAAGCCTCACGAGCTCGGCGTTGTGGGGTTGTAGCAGCTTGGGGGATCATTTATTCATTTATTTAAAAAAAAGCCTCACGAGCTCCGCGTTATGGAGTTGTAGCAGTTTGGAAGATCATATATTCATTTATTTAAAAAAAAGCCTCGCCAGCTCGGCGTTATGGGGTTGTAGCAGCTTGGGGGATCATTCATTCATTTCTTTAAAAAAAAGCCCGTGAGCTCGGCGTTATGGGGTTTTAGCAGCTTGGGGGATCATTTATTCATTTATTTTAAAAAAATCCTCACGAGCTCCATGTTATGGGGTTGTAGCAGCCTGGGGGATCATTATCCATTTGTTGAAAAAAAAGCCTCGCGAGCTCGGCGTTATGGGGTTGTAGCAGCTTGGGGGATCATTCATTCATTTCTTTAAAAAAAAGCCCGCGAGCTCGGCGTTATGGGGTTGTAGCAGCTTGGGGGATCATATATTCATTTATTTTAAAAAAATCCTCACGAGCTCTATGTTATGGGGTTGTAGCAGCTTTGGGGATCATTATTCATTTGTTTAAAAAAAAGTCTCGCGATCTCGGCGTTATGGGGTTGTAGAAGCTTAGGGGATTATTTATTTATTTATTTATTTCTGAAAAAAACTCGCAAGCTCGGCGTTATGGGGTTGTAGCAGCTTGGGGGATCATTTATTTATTTGTTTAAAAAAAATCCATGCGAGCTATGCGTTATGGGGTTGTAGCAGCTTGGGGGATCATTTATTCATTTTGTTAAAAAAAAGCCTCACGGGCTCGGCGTTATGGGGTTGTAGCAGCTTAGGGGATCATTGATTTATTTATTCATTTCTGAAAAAAACTCGCGAGCTCGGCATTATGGGGTTGTAGCAGCTTGGGGCATCATTTATTCATTTTGTTAAAAAAAAGTCTCATGAGCTTGGCGTTATGGGATTGTAGCAGATTGGGGGATCATTTATTCATTTTGTTGAAAAAAAAGCCTCACGGGCTCGGCGTTATGGGGTTGTAGCAGCTTGGGGGATCATTTATTTATTTTTTTAAAAAAAAGCCATGCGAGCTCTGCGTTATGGGGTTGTAGCAGCTTGGGGCATCATTTATTCATTTATTTAAAAAAAAGCCTCGCGAGCTCGGCGTTATGGGGTCGTAGCAGTTTGGAAGATCATTTATTCATTTATTTAAAAAAAAGCCTCGCGAGCTCGGCAATATGGGGTCGTAGCCGTTTGGAAGATCATATATTCATTTATTTAAAAAAAAGCCTCGCGAGCTCGGCGTTATGGGGTTGTAGCAGGTTGGGGGATCATTCATTCATTTCTTTAAAAAAAAGCCCGCGAGCTCGGCGTTATGGGGTTTTAGCAGCTTGGGGGATCATTTATTCATTTATTTTAAAAAAATCCTCACGAGCTCCGTGTTATGGGGTTGTAGCAGCTTGGGGGATCATTATCCATTTGTTTAAAAAAAAGCCTCGCGAGCTCGGCGTTATGGGGTTGTAGCAGCTTGGGGGATCATTCATTCATTTCTTTAAAAAAAAGCCTGCGAGCTCGGCGTTATGGGGTTGTAGCAGCTTGGGGGATCATATATTCATTTATTTTAAAAAAATCCTCACGAGCTCCGTGTTATGGGGTTGTAGCAGCTTTGGGGATCATTATTCATTTATTTAAAAAAAAGTCTCGCGATCTCGGCGTTATGGGGTTGTAGCAGCTTAGGGGATCATTGATTTATTTATTCATTTCTGAAAAAAACTCGCGAGCTCGGCATTATGGGGTTGTAGCAGCTTGGGGGATCATTTATTTATTTGTTTAAAAAAAAGCCATGCCAGCTCTGCGTTATGGGGTTGTATTAGCTTGGGAAACATTTATTCAGTTTTTTAAAAAAAAGCCTCATGAGCTCGGCGTTATGGGGTTGTAGCAGTTTGGGGGATTATTTATTCATTTCTTTATTCATGACAAAAACTCGTGAGCTCGGCGTTATGGGGTTGTAGCAGCTTAGGAGATCATTTATTTATTTATTTTAAAAAAAACTCGCGAGCTCGGCGTTATGGGGTTGTAGCAGCTAGAAAGATTATTTATTTATTTATTTATTAAAAAAAGCCTTGCGAGCTTGTTGTTATGGGGTTGTAGCAGCTTGGGGGATCATTTATTCATTTATTAAAAAAAAGCCTCGCGAGCTCGGCGTTATGGGGTTGTAGCAGCTTAGGGGATTATTTATTTATTTATTTATTTCTGAAAAAAACTCGCGAGCTCGGCGTTATGGGGTTGTAGCAGCTTGGGGGATCGTTTATTTATTTGTTTAAAAAAAATCCATACGAGCTATGCGTTATGGGGTTGTAGCAGCTTGGGGGATCATTTATTCATTTTGTTAAAAAAAAGCCTCACGGGCTCGGCGTTATGGGGTTGTAGCAGCTTAGGGGATCATTGATTTATTTATTCATTTCTAAAAAAAACTCGCGAGCTCGGCGTTATGGGGTTGTAGCAGCTTGGGGGATCATTTATTCATTTTGTTAACAAAAAGCCTCACGAGCTCGGCGTTATGGGGTTGTAGCAGCTTGAGGGATAATTTATTCATTGATTTGAAAAAAATCCATACGAGCTATGCGTTATGGGGTTGTAGCAGCTTGGGGGATCAATTATTCATTTTGTTAAAAAAAAGCCTCACGGGCTCGGCGTTATGGGGTTGTAGCAGCTTAGGGGATCATTGAATTATTTATTCATTTCTAAAAAAAACTCGCGAGCTCGGCGTTATGGGGTTGTAGCAGCTTGGGGGATCATTTATTCATTTTGTTAACATAAAGCCTCACGAGCTCGGCGTTATGGGGTTGTAGCAGCTTGAGGGATAATTTATTCATTTATTTGAAAAAAAGCCTAGCGAGCTCGGTGTTATGGGGTTGTAGCAGCTTGGGGGTTCATTCATTTATTTGTTTAAAAAAAAGCCATGCGAGCTCTGCGTTATGGGGTTGTAGCAGCTTGGGGGATCATTTATTCATTTTGTTAAAAAAAAGCCTCATGAGCTCGTTGTTATGGGGTTGTAGCAGTTTCGGGGATTATTTATTCATTTCTTTATTCATGATAAAAACTCGTGAGCTCGGCGTTATGGGGTTGTAGCAGCTTAGGAGAACATTTATTTATTTATTTAAAAAAAAACTCGCGAGCTCGGTGTTATGGGGTTGTAGCAGCTAGAAAGATAATTTATTTATTTATTTAAAAAAAAGCCTTGCGAGCTTGTTGTTATGGGGTTGTAGCAGCTTGGGGGATCATTTATTCATTTATTTAAAAAAAAGCCTCGCGAGCTCGGCGTTATGGGGTTGTAGCAGCTTGGGGGATCATTTATTTATTTGTTTAAAAAAAAGCCATGCGAGCTCTGCGTTATGGGGTTGTAGCAGCTTGGGGCATCATTTATTCATTTTGTTAAAAAAAAGTCTCATGAGCTCGGCGTTATGGGATTGTAGCAGATTGGCGGATCATTTATTCATTTTGTTAAAAAAAAAGCCTCACGGGCTCGGCGTTATGGGGTTGTAGCAGCTTGGGGGATCATTTATTTATTTTTTTAAAAAAAAGCCATGCGAGCTCTGCGTTATGGGGTTGTAGCAGCTTGGGGCATCATTTATTCATTTATTTAAAAAAAAGCCTCGCGAGCTCGGCGTTATGGGGTCGTAGCAGTTTGGAAGATCATTTATTCATTTATTTAAAAAAAAGCCTCGCGAGCTCGGCGTTATGGGGTCGTAGCAGTTTGGAAGATCATTTATTCATTTATTTAAAAAAAAAGCCTCGCGAGCTCGGCGTTATTGGGTTGTAGCAGCTTGCGGAATCATTTATTCATTTATTTAAAAAAAAGCCTCGCGAGCTCGGCGTTATGGGGTTGTAGCAGCTTGGAGCATCATTTATTTATTTGTTTAAAAAAAAGCTATGCGAGCTCTGCGTTATGGGGTTGTAGCAGCTTGGAAGATCATATATTCATTTATTTAAAAAAAAGCCTCGCGAGCTCGGCGTTATGGGGTTGTAGCAGGTTGGGGGATCATTCATTCATTTCTTTAAAAAAAAGCCCGCGAGCTCGGCGTTATGGGGTTTTAGCAGCTTGGGGGATCATTTATTCATTTATTTTAAAAAAATCCTCACGAGCTCCGTGTTATGGGTTTGTAGCAGCTTGGGGGATCATTATCCATTTGTTTAAAAAAAAGCCTCGCGAGCTCGGCGTTATGGGGTTGTAGCAGCTTGGGGGATCACTCATTCATTTCTTTAAAAAAAAGCCCGCGAGCTCGGCGTTATGGGGTTGTAGCAGCTTGGGGGATCATATATTCATTTATTTTAAAAAAATCCTCACGAGCTCCGTGTTATGGGGTTGTAGCAGCTTTGGGGATCATTATTCATTTGTTTAAAAAAAAGTCTCGCGATCTCGGCGTTATGGGGTTGTAGCAGCTTAGGGGATTATTTATTTATTTATTTATTTCTGAAAAAAACTCGCGAGCTCGGCGTTATCGGGTTGTAGCAGCTTGGGGGATCATTTATTTATTTGTTTAAAAAAAATCCATGCGAGCTATGCGTTATGGGGTTGTAGCAGCTTGGGGGATCATTTATTCATTTTGTTAAAAAAAAGCCTCATGAGCTCGGCGTTATGGGGTTGTAGCAGTTTGGGGGATTATTTATTCATTTCTTTATTCATGACAAAAACTCGTGAGCTCGGCGTTATGGGGTTGTAGCAGCTTAGGAGATCATTTATTTATTTATTTTAAAAAAAACTCGCGAGCTCGGCGTTATGGGGTTGTAGCAGCTAGAAAGATTATTTATTTATTTATTTATTAAAAAAAGCCTTGCGAGCTTGTTGTTATGGGGTTGTAGCAGCTTGGGGGATCATTTATTCATTTATTAAAAAAAAAGCCTCGCGAGCTCGGCGTTATGGGGTTGTAGCAGCTTGGGGGATCATTTATTCATTTATTTAAAAAAAAGCCTCGCGAGCTCGGCGTTATGGGGTTGTAGCAGCTTGGGGGATCATTTATTTATTTGTTTAAAAAAAAGCCATGCGAGCTCTGCGTTATGGGGTTGTAGCAGCTTGGGGCATCATTTATTCATTTTGTTAAAAAAAAGTCTCATGAGCTCCGCGTTATGGGGTTGTAGCAGCTTGGGAGATCATTTATTTATTTATTCATTTCTGAAAAAAACTCGCAATCCCTGCGTTATGGGGTTGTAGCAGCTTGGGAGTTCATTTATTTATTTCTTTAAAAAAAAACCTCGTGAGCTCGGCGTTATGGGGTCGTAGCAGTTTGGAAGATCATTTATTCATTTATTTAAAAAAAAAGCCTCGCGAGCTCGGCGTTATTGGGTTGTAGCAGCTTGCGGAATCATTTACCCATTTATTTAAAAAAAAGCCCGCGAGCTCGGCGTTATGGGGTTGTAGCAGCTTGGGGGATCATTTATTCATTTATTTTAAAAAAATCCTCACGAGCTCCGTGTTATGGGGTTGTAGCAGCTTGGGGGATCATTATTCATTTGTTTAAAGAAAAGTCTCGCGATCTCGGCGTTATGGGGTCGTAGCAGCTTGGGGGATCATTTTTTTTGTCATTTCTGAAAAAAAACTCGCTAGCTCGGCTTATGGGGTTGTAGCAGCTTAGGGGATTATTCATTTATTTATTCATTTCTGAAAAAAACTGGCGAGCTCAGCGTTATGGGGTTGTAGCAGCTTGGGGGATCATTTATTCATTTAATTAAAAATAAGCCATGCGAGCTCGGCGTTATGGGGTTGTAGCAGCTAAGGGGATTATTGTTTTATTTATTTCAAAAAAGCCTCACGAGCTCGGCGTTGTGGGGTTGTAGCAGCTTGGGGGATCATTTATTCATTTATTTAAAAAAAAGCCTCACGAGCTCCGCGTTATGGAGTTGTAGCAGTTTGGAAGATCATATATTCATTTATTTAAAAAAAAGCCTCGCGAGCTCGGCGTTATGGGGTTGTAGCAGCTTGGGGGATCATTCATTCATTTCTTTAAAAAAAAGCCCGTGAGCTCGGCGTTATGGGGTTTTAGCAGCTTGGGGGATCATTTATTCATTTATTTTAAAAAAATCCTCACGAGCTCCATGTTATGGGGTTGTAGCAGCTTGGGGGATCATTATCCATTTGTTGAAAAAAAAGCCTCGCGAGCTCGGCGTTATGGGGTTGTAGCAGCTTGGGGGATCATTCATTCATTTCTTTAAAAAAAAGCCCGCGAGCTCGGCGTTATGGGGTTGTAGCAGCTTGGGGGATCATATATTCATTTATTTTAAAAAAATCCTCACGAGCTCTATGTTATGGGGTTGTAGCAGCTTTGGGGATCATTATTCATTTGTTTAAAAAAAAGTCTCGCGATCTCGGCGTTATGGGGTTGTAGCAGCTTAGGGGATTATTTATTTATTTATTTATTTCTGAAAAAAACTCGCGAGCTCGGCGTTATGGGGTTGTAGCAGCTTGGGGGATCATTTATTTATTTGTTTAAAAAAAATCCATGCGAGCTATGCGTTATGGGGTTGTAGCAGCTTGGGGGATCATTTATTCATTTTGTTAAAAAAAAGCCTCACGGGCTCGGCGTTATGGGGTTGTAGCAGCTTAGGGGATCATTGATTTATTTATTCATTTCTGAAAAAAACTCGCGAGCTCGGCATTATGGGGTTGTAGCAGCTTGGGGCATCATTTATTCATTTTGTTAAAAAAAAGTCTCATGAGCTTGGCGTTATGGGATTGTAGCAGATTGGGGGATCATTTATTCATTTTGTTAAAAAAAAAGCCTCACGGGCTCGGCGTTATGGGGTTGTAGCAGCTTGGGGGATCATTTATTTATTTTTTTAAAAAAAAGCCATGCGAGCTCTGCGTTATGGGGTTGTAGCAGCTTGGGGCATCATTTATTCATTTATTTAAAAAAAAGCCTCGCGAGCTCGGCGTTATGGGGTCGTAGCAGTTTGGAAGATCATTTATTCATTTATTTAAAAAAAAGCCTCGCGAGCTCGGCGTTATGGGGTCGTAGCCGTTTGGAAGATCATTTATTCATTTATTTAAAAAAAAAGCCTCGCGAGCTCGGCGTTATTGGGTTGTAGCAGCTTGCGGAATCATTTATTCATTTATTTAAAAAAAAGCCTCGCGAGCTCGGCGTTATGGGGTTGTAGCAGCTTGGAGGATCATTTATTTATTTGTTTAAAAAAAAGCTATGCGAGCTCTGCGTTATGGGGTTGTAGCAGCTTGGAAGATCATATATTCATTTATTTAAAAAAAAGCCTCGCGAGCTCGGCGTTATGGGGTTGTAGCAGGTTGGGGGATCATTCATTCATTTCTTTAAAAAAAAGCCCGCGAGCTCGGCGTTATGGGGTTTTAGCAGCTTGGGGGATCATTTATTCATTTATTTTAAAAAAATCCTCACGAGCTCCGTGTTATGGGGTTGTAGCAGCTTGGGGGATCATTATCCATTTGTTTAAAAAAAAGCCTCGCGAGCTCGGCGTTATGGGGTTGTAGCAGCTTGGGGGATCATTCATTCATTTCTTTAAAAAAAAGCCTGCGAGCTCGGCGTTATGGGGTTGTAGCAGCTTGGGGGATCATATATTCATTTATTTTAAAAAAATCCTCACGAGCTCCGTGTTATGAGGTTGTAGCAGCTTTGGGGATCATTATTCATTTATTTAAAAAAAAGTCTCGCGATCTCGGCGTTATGGGGTTGTAGCAGCTTAGGGGATCATTGATTTATTTATTCATTTCTGAAAAAAACTCGCGAGCTCGGCATTATGGGGTTGTAGCAGCTTGGGGGATCATTTATTTATTTGTTTAAAAAAAAGCCATGCCAGCTCTGCGTTATGGGGTTGTATTAGCTTGGGAAACATTTATTCAGTTTTTTAAAAAAAAGCCTCATGAGCTCGGCGTTATGGGGTTGTAGCAGTTTGGGGGATTATTTATTCATTTCTTTATTCATGACAAAAACTCGTGAGCTCGGCGTTATGGGGTTGTAGCAGCTTAGGAGATCATTTATTTATTTATTTTAAAAAAAACTCGCGAGCTCGGCGTTATGGGGTTGTAGCAGCTAGAAAGATTATTTATTTATTTATTTATTAAAAAAAGCCTTGCGAGCTTGTTGTTATGGGGTTGTAGCAGCTTGGGGGATCATTTATTCATTTATTAAAAAAAAACTCGCGAGCTCGGCGTTACGGGGTTGTAGCAGCTAGAAAGATTATTTATTTATTTATTTATTAAAAAAAGCCTTGCGAGCTTGTTGTTATGGGGTTGTAGCAGCTTGGGGGATCATTTATTCATTTATTAAAAAAAAAGCCTCGCGAGCTCGGCATTATGGGGTTGTAGCAGCTTGGGGGATCATTTATTTATTTGTTTAAAAAAAAGCCATGCCAGCTCTGCGTTATGGGGTTGTATTAGCTTGGGAAACATTTATTCAGTTTTTTAAAAAAAAGCCTCATGAGCTCGGCGTTATGGGGTTGTAGCAGTTTGGGGGATTATTTATTCATTTCTTTATTCATGACAAAAACTCGTGAGCTCGGCGTTATGGGGTTGTAGCAGCTTAGGAGATCATTTATTTATTTATTTTAAAAAAAACTCGCGAGCTCGGCGTTATGGGGTTGTAGCAGCTAGAAAGATTATTTATTTATTTATTTATTAAAAAAAGCCTTGCGAGCTTGTTGTTATGGGGTCGTAGCAGTTTGGAAGATCATTTATTCATTTATTTAAAAAAAAGCCTCGCGAGCTCGGCGTTATGGGGTCGTAGCAGTTTGGAAGATCATTTATTCATTTATTTAAAAAAAAGCCTCGCGAGCTCGGCGTTATGGGGTTGTAGCAGCTTGGAGGATCATTTATTTATTTGTTTAAAAAAAAGCTATGCGAGCTCTGCGTTATGGGGTTGTAGCAGCTTGGAAGATCATATATTCATTTATTTAAAAAAAAGCCTCGCGAGCTCGGCGTTATGGGGTTGTAGCAGCTTGGGGGATCATTTATTTATTTGTTTAAAAAAAAGCCATGCGAGCTCTGCGTTATGGGGTTGTAGCAGCTTGGGGCATCATTTATTCATTTTGTTAAAAAAAAGTCTCATGAGCTCCGCGTTATGGGGTTGTAGCAGCTTGGGAGATCATTTATTTATTTATTCATTTCTGAAAAAAACTCGCAATCCCTGCGTTATGGGGTTGTAGCAGCTTGGGAGTTCATTTATTTATTTCTTTAAAAAAAAGCCTCGTGAGCTCGGCGTTATGGGGTCGTAGCAGTTTGGAAGATCATTTATTCATTTATTTAAAAAAAAAGCCTCGCGAGCTCGGCGTTATTGGGTTGTAGCAGCTTGCGGAATCATTTACCCATTTATTTAAAAAAAAGCCCGCGAGCTCGGCGTTATGGGGTTGTAGCAGCTTGGGGGATCATTATCCATTTGTTTAAAAAAAAGCCTCGCGAGCTCGGCGTTATGGGGTTGTAGAAGCTTGGGGGATCATTCATTCATTTCTTTAAAAAAAAGCTCGCGAGCTCGGCGTTATGGGGTTGTAGCAGCTTGGGGGATCATATATTCATTTATTTTTAAAAAATCCTCACGAGCTCCGTGTTATGGGGGTGTAGCAGCTTTGGGGATCATTATTCATTTGTTTCAAAAAAAGTCTCGCGATCTCGGCGTTATGGGGTTGTAGCAGCTTAGGGGATTATTTATTTATATATTTATTTCTGAAAAAAACTCGCGAGCTCGGCGTTATGGGGTTGTAGCAGCTTGGGGGATCATTTATTGATTTGTTTAAAAAAAAAACCATACGAGCTATGCGTTATGGGGTTGTAGCAGCTTGGGGGATCATTTATTCATTTTGTTAAAAAAAAGCCTCACGGGCTCGGCGTTATGGGGTTGTAGCAGCTTAGGGGATCATTGATTTATTTATTCATTTCTGAAAAAAACTCGCGAGCTCGGCGTTATGGGGTTGTAGCAGCTTGGGGGATCATTTATTCATTTTGTTAACAAAAAGCCTCACGAGCTCGGCGTTATGGGGTTGTAGCAGCTTGAGGGATCATTTATTCATTTATTTAAAAAAAAGCCTCGCGAGCTCGGCGTTATGGGGTTGTAGCAGCTTGGAGGATCATTTATTTATTTGTTTAAAAAAAAGCTATGCGAGCTCTGCGTTATGGGGTTGTAGCAGCTTGGGGCATCATTTATTCATTTTGTTAAAAAAAAGTCTCATGAGCTCGGCGTTATGGGATTGTAGCAGCTTGGGGGATCATTTATTCATTTTGTTAAAAAAAAAGCCTCACGGGCTCGGCGTTATGGGGTTGTAGCAGCTTGGAGGATCATTTATTTATTTTTTTAAAAAAAAGCCATGCGAGCTCTTCGTTATGGGGTTGTAGCAGCTTGGGGCATCATTTATTCATTAATTTAAAAAAAAGCCTCGCGAGCTCGGCGTTATGGGGTTGTAGCAGCTTGGGGGATCATTTATTTATTTGTTTAAAAAAAAGCCATGCGAGCTCTGCGTTATGGGGTTGTAGCAGCTTGGGGCATCATTTATTCATTTTGTTAAAAAAAAGTCTCATGAGCTCGGCGTTATGGGGTTGTAGCAGCTTGGGGGATCATTTATTCATTTATTTAAAAAAAAGCCTCGCGAGCTCGGCGTTATGGGGTTGTAGCAGCTTGGGGGATCATTTATTTATTTGTTTAAAAAAAAGCCATGCGAGCTCTGCGTTATGGGGTTGTAGCAGCTTGGGGCATCATTTATTCATTTTGTTAAAAAAAAGTCTCATGAGCTCCGCGTTATGGGGTTGTAGCAGCTTGGGAGATCATTTATTTATTTATTCATTTCTGAAAAAAACTCGCAATCCCTGCGTTATGGGGTTGTAGCAGCTTGGGAGTTCATTTATTTATTTCTTTAAAAAAAAGCCTCGTGAGCTCGGCGTTATGGGGTCGTAGCAGTTTGGAAGATCATTTATTCATTTATTTAAAAAAAAAGCCTCGCGAGCTCGGCGTTATTGGGTTGTAGCAGCTTGCGGAATCATTTACCCATTTATTTAAAAAAAAGCCCGCGAGCTCGGCGTTATGGGGTTGTAGCAGCTTGGGGGATCATTTATTCATTTATTTTAAAAAAATCCTCACGACCTCCGTGTTATGGGGTTGTAGCAGCTTGGGGGATCATTATTCATTTGTTTAAAGAAAAGTCTCGCGATCTCGGCGTTATGGGGTCGTAGCAGCTTGGGGGATCATTTTTTTTGTCATTTCTGAAAAAAAATTTGCTAGCTCGGCTTATGGGGTTGTAGCAGCTTAGGGGATTATTCATTTATTTATTCATTTCTGAAAAAAACTGGCGAGCTCAGCGTTATGGGGTTGTAGCAGCTTGGGGGATCATTTATTCATTTAATTAAAAATAAGCCATGCGAGCTCGGCGTTATGGGGTTGTAGCAGCTAAGAGGATTATTGTTTTATTTATTTCAAAAAAGCCTCACGAGCTCGGCGTTGTGGGGTTGTAGCAGCTTGGGGGATCATTTATTCATTTATTTAAAAAAAAGCCTCACGAGCTCCGCGTTATGGAGTTGTAGCAGTTTGGAAGATCATATATTCATTTATTTAAAAAAAAGCCTCGCGAGCTCGGCGTTATGGGGTTGTAGCAGCTTGGGGGATCATTCATTCATTTCTTTAAAAAAAAGCCCGTGAGCTCGGCGTTATGGGGTTTTAGCAGCTTGGGGGATCATTTATTCATTTATTTTAAAAAAATCCTCACGAGCTCCATGTTATGGGGTTGTAGCAGCTTGGGGGATCATTATCCATTTGTTGAAAAAAAAGCCTCGCGAGCTCGGCGTTATGGGGTTGTAGCAGCTTGGGGGATCATTCATTCATTTCTTTAAAAAAAAGCCCGCGAGCTCGGCGTTATGGGGTTGTAGCAGCTTGGGGGATCATATATTCATTTATTTTAAAAAAATCCTCACGAGCTCTATGTTATGGGGTTGTAGCAGCTTTGGGGATCATTATTCATTTGTTTAAAAAAAAGTCTCGCGATCTCGGCGTTATGGGGTTGTAGCAGCTTAGGGGATTATTTATTTATTTATTTATTTCTGAAAAAAACTCGCGAGCTCGGCGTTATGGGGTTGTAGCAGCTTGGGGGATCATTTATTTATTTGTTTAAAAAAAATCCATGCGAGCTATGCGTTATGGGGTTGTAGCAGCTTGGGGGATCATTTATTCATTTTGTTAAAAAAAAGCCTCACGGGCTCGGCGTTATGGGGTTGTAGCAGCTTAGGGGATCATTGATTTATTTATTCATTTCTGAAAAAAACTCGCGAGCTCGGCATTATGGGGTTGTAGCAGCTTGGGGGATCATTTATTTATTTGTTTAAAAAAAAGCCATGCCAGCTCTGCGTTATGGGGTTGTATTAGCTTGGGGGATCATTTATTCATTTTGTTAAAAAAAAGCCTCATGAGCTCGGCGTTATGGGGTTGTAGCAGTTTGAGGGATTATTTATTCATTTATTTGAAAAAAAGCCTAGCGAGCTCGGTGTTATGGGGTTGTAGCAGCTTGGGGGATCATTCATTTATTGGTTTAAAAAAAAGCCATGCGAGCTCTGCGTTATGGGGTTGTAGCAGCTTGGGGGATCATTTATTCATTTTGTTAAAAAAAAGCCTCATGAGCTCGTTGTTATGGGGTTGTAGCAGTTTGGGGGATTATTTATTCATTTCTTTATTCATGATAAAAACTCGTGAGCTCGGCGTTATGGGGTTGTAGCAGCTTAGGAGAACATTTATTTATTTATTTAAAAAAAAGCCTTGCGAGCTTGTTGTTATGGGGTTGTAGCAGCTTGGGGGATCATTTATTCATTTATTTAAAAAAAAGCCTCGCGAGCTCGGCGTTATGGGGTTGTAGCAGCTTGGGGGATCATTTATTTATTTGTTTAAAAAAAAGCCATGCGAGCTCTGCGTTATGGGGTTGTAGCAGCTTGGGGCATCATTTATTCATTTTGTTAAAAAAAGTCTCATGAGCTTGGCGTTATGGGATTGTAGCAGATTGGGGGATCATTTATTCATTTTGTTAAAAAAAAAGCCTCACGGGCTCGGCGTTATGGGGTTGTAGCAGCTTGGGGGATCATTTATTTATTTTTTTAAAAAAAAGCCATGCGAGCTCTGCGTTATGGGGTTGTAGCAGCTTGGGGCATCATTTATTCATTTATTTAAAAAAAGCCTCGCGAGCTCGGCGTTATGGGGTCGTAGCAGTTTGGAAGATCATTTATTCATTTATTTAAAAAAAAGCCTCGCGAGCTCGGCGTTATGGGGTCGTAGCCGTTTGGAAGATCATTTATTCATTTATTTAAAAAAAAAGCCTCGCGAGCTCGGCGTTATTGGGTTGTAGCAGCTTGCGGAATCATTTATTCATTTATTTAAAAAAAAGCCTCGCGAGCTCGGCGTTATGGGGTTGTAGCAGCTTGGAGGATCATTTATTTATTTGTTTAAAAAAAAGCTATGCGAGCTCTGCGTTATGGGGTTCTAGCAGCTTGGAAGATCATATATTCATTTATTTAAAAAAAAGCCTCGCGAGCTCGGCGTTATGGGGTTGTAGCAGGTTGGGGGATCATTCATTCATTTCTTTAAAAAAAAGCCCGTGAGCTCGGCGTTATGGGGTTTTAGCAGCTTGGGGGATCATTTATTCATTTATTTTAAAAAAATCCTCACGAGCTCCGTGTTATGGGGTTGTAGCAGCTTGGGGGATCATTATCCATTTGTTTAAAAAAAAGCCTCGCGAGCTCGGCGTTATGGGGTTGTAGCAGCTTGGGGGATCATTCATTCATTTCTTTAAAAAAAAGCCTGCGAGCTCGGCGTTATGGGGTTGTAGCAGCTTGGGGGATCATATATTCATTTATTTTAAAAAAATCCTCACGAGCTCCATGTTATGGGGTTGTAGCAGCTTTGGGGATCATTATTCATTTGTTTAAAAAAAAGTCTCGCAATCTCGGCGTTATGGGGTTGTAGCAGCTTAGGGGATTATTTATTTATTTATTTATTTCTGAAAAAAACTCGCGAGCTCGGCGTTATGGGGTTGTAGCAGCTTGGGGGATCATTTATTTATTTGTTTAAAAAAAAGCCATGCGAGCTCTGCGTTATGGGGTTGTAGCAGCTTGGGGCATCATTTATTCATTTTGTTAAAAAAAAGTCTCATAAGCTCCGCGTTATGGGGTTGTAGCAGCTTGGGAGATCATTTATTTATTTATTCATTTCTGAAAAAAACTCGCAATCCCTGCGTTATGGTGTTGTAGCAGCTTGGGAGTTCATTTATTTATTTATTTTAAAAAAAACTCGCGAGCTCGGCGTTATGGGGTTGTAGCAGCTAGAAAGATTATTTATTTATTTATTTAAAAAAAAGCCTTGCGAGCTTGTTGTTATGGGGTTGTAGCAGCTTGGGGGATTATTTATTCATTTCTTTATTCATGACAAAAACTCGTGAGCTTGGCGTTATGGGGTTGTAGCAGCTTAGGAGATCATTTATTTATTTATTTTAAAAAAAACTCGCGAGCTCGGCGTTATGGGGTTGTAGCAGCTAGAAAGATTATTTATTTATTTATTTAAAAAAAAGCCTTGCGAGCTTGTTGTTATGGGGTTGTAGCAGCTTGGGGGATCATTTATTCATTTATTAAAAAAAAAGCCTCGTGAGCTCGGCGTTATGGGGTTGTAGCAGCTAGGGAGATAATTTATTTATTTATTTAAAAAAAGCTTTGCGAGCTTGTTGTTATGGGGTTGTAGCAGCTTGGGGGATCATTTATTTATTTATTCATTTCTGAAAAAAACTCGCGAGCTCGGCGAAATGGGGTTGTAGCAGCTTGGGGGATCATTTATTCATTTATTTAAAAAAAAGCCTAGCGAGCTCTGCGTTATGGGGTTGTAGCAGCTTGGGGCATCATTTATTCATTTTGTTAAAAAAAAGTCTCATGAGCTCCGCGTTATGGGGTTGTAGCAGCTTGGGAGATCATTTATTTATTTATTCATTTCTGAAAAAAACTCGCGATCCCTGCGGTTTGGGGTTGTAGCAGCTTGGGAGTTCATTTATTTATTTCTTTAAAAAAAAGCCTCGTGAGCTCGGCGTTATGGGGTCGTAGCAGTTTGGAAGATCATTTATTCATTTATTTAAAAAAAAAGCCTCGCGAGCTCGGCGTTATTGGGTTGTAGCAGCTTGCGGAATCATTTACCCATTTATTTAAAAAAAAGCCCGCGAGCTCGGCGTTATGGGGTTGTAGCAGCTTGGGGGATCATTGATTCATTTATTTTAAGAAAATCCTCACGAGCTCCATGTTATGGGGTTGTAGCAGCTTGGGGGATCATTATTCATTTGTTTAAAAAAAAGTCTCGCGATCTCGGCGTTATGGGGTCGTAGCAGCTTGGGGGATCATTTTTTTTGTCATTTCTGAAAAAAAACTCGCTAGCTCGGCGTTATGGGGTTGTAGCAGCTTAGGGGATTATTCATTTATTTATTCATTTCTGAAAAAAACTGGCGAGCTCAGCGTTATTGGGTTGTAGCAGCTTGGGGGATCATTTATTCATTTAATTAAAAATAAGCCATGCGAGCTCGGCGTTATGGGGTTGTAGCAGCTAAGGGGATTATTGTTTTATTTATTTCAAAAAAGCCTCACGAGCTTGGCGTTGTGGGGTTGTAGCAGCCTGGGGGATCATTTATTCATTTATTTAAAAAAAAGCCTCACGAGCTCCGCGTTATGGAGTTGTAGCAGTTTGGAAGATCATATATTCATTTATTTAAAAAAAAGCCTCGCGAGCTCGGCGTTATGGGGTTGTAGCAGCTTGGGGGATCATTCATTCATTTCTTAAAAAAAAAGCCCGCGAGCTCGGCGTTATGGGGTTTTAGCAGCTTGGGGGATCATTTATTCATTTATTTTAAAAAAATCCTCACGAGCTCCGTGTTATGGGGTTGTAGCAGCTTGGGGGATCATTATCCATTTGTTGAAAAAAAAGCCTCGCGAGCTCGGCGTTATGGGGTTGTAGCAGCTTGGGGGATCATTCATTCATTTCTTTAAAAAAAAGCCCGCGAGCTCGGCGTTATGGGGTTGTTGCAGCTTGGGGGATCATATATTCATTTATTTTAAAAAAATCCTCACGAGCTCTGCGTTATGGGGTTGTAGCAGCTTGGGGCATCATTTATTCATTTATTTAAAAAAAAGCCTCGCGAGCTCGGCGTTATGGGGTCGTAGCAGTTTGGAAGATCATTTATTCATTTATTTAAAAAAAAGCCTCGCGAGCTCGGCGTTATGGGGTCGTAGCCGTTTGGAAGATCATTTATTCATTTATTTAAAAAAAAAGCCTCGCGAGCTCGGCGTTATTGGGTTGTAGCAGCTTGCGGAATCATTTATTCATTTATTTAAAAAAAAGCCTCGCGAGCTCGGCGTTATGGGGTTGTAGCAGCTTGGAGGATCATTTATTTATTTGTTTAAAAAAAAGCTATGCGAGCTCTGCGTTATGGGGTTGTAGCAGCTTGGAAGATCATATATTCATTTATTTAAAAAAAAGCCTCGCGAGCTCGGCGTTATGGGGTTGTAGCAGGTTGGGGGATCATTCATTCATTTCTTTAAAAAAAAGCCCGTGAGCTCGGCGTTATGGGGTTTTAGCAGCTTGGGGGATCATTTATTCATTTATTTTAAAAAAATCCTCACGAGCTCCGTGTTATGGGGTTGTAGCAGCTTGGGGGATCATTATCCATTTGTTTAAAAAAAAGCCTCGCGAGCTCGGCGTTATGGGGTTGTAGCAGCTTGGGGGATCATTCATTCATTTCTTTAAAAAAAAGCCTGCGAGCTCGGCGTTATGGGGTTGTAGCAGCTTGGGGGATCATATATTCATTTATTTTAAAAAAATCCTCACGAGCTCCATGTTATGGGGTTGTAGCAGCTTTGGGGATCATTATTCATTTGTTTAAAAAAAAGTCTCGCAATCTCGGCGTTATGGGGTTGTAGCAGCTTAGGGGATTATTTATTTATTTATTTATTTCTGAAAAAAACTCGCGAGCTCGGCGTTATGGGGTTGTAGCAGCTTGGGGGATCATTTATTTATTTGTTTAAAAAAAAGCCATGCGAGCTCTGCGTTATGGGGTTGTAGCAGCTTGGGGCATCATTTATTCATTTTGTTAAAAAAAAGTCTCATAAGCTCCGCGTTATGGGGTTGTAGCAGCTTGGGAGATCATTTATTTATTTATTCATTTCTGAAAAAAACTCGCAATCCCTGCGTTATGGTGTTGTAGCAGCTTGGGAGTTCATTTATTTATTTATTTTAAAAAAAACTCGCGAGCTCGGCGTTATGGGGTTGTAGCAGCTAGAAAGATTATTTATTTATTTATTTAAAAAAAAGCCTTGCGAGCTTGTTGTTATGGGGTTGTAGCAGCTTGGGGGATTATTTATTCATTTCTTTATTCATGACAAAAACTCGTGAGCTTGGCGTTATGGGGTTGTAGCAGCTTAGGAGATCATTTATTTATTTATTTTAAAAAAAACTCGCGAGCTCGGCGTTATGGGGTTGTAGCAGCTAGAAAGATTATTTATTTATTTATTTAAAAAAAAGCCTTGCGAGCTTGTTGTTATGGGGTTGTAGCAGCTTGGGGGATCATTTATTCATTTATTAAAAAAAAAGCCTCGTGAGCTCGGCGTTATGGGGTTGTAGCAGCTAGGGAGATAATTTATTTATTTATTTAAAAAAAGCTTTGCGAGCTTGTTGTTATGGGGTTGTAGCAGCTTGGGGGATCATTTATTTATTTATTCATTTCTGAAAAAAACTCGCGAGCTCGGCGAAATGGGGTTGTAGCAGCTTGGGGGATCATTTATTCATTTATTTAAAAAAAAGCCTAGCGAGCTCTGCGTTATGGGGTTGTAGCAGCTTGGGGCATCATTTATTCATTTTGTTAAAAAAAAGTCTCATGAGCTCCGCGTTATGGGGTTGTAGCAGCTTGGGAGATCATTTATTTATTTATTCATTTCTGAAAAAAACTCGCGATCCCTGCGGTTTGGGGTTGTAGCAGCTTGGGAGTTCATTTATTTATTTCTTTAAAAAAAAGCCTCGTGAGCTCGGCGTTATGGGGTCGTAGCAGTTTGGAAGATCATTTATTCATTTATTTAAAAAAAAAGCCTCGCGAGCTCGGCGTTATTGGGTTGTAGCAGCTTGCGGAATCATTTACCCATTTATTTAAAAAAAAGCCCGCGAGCTCGGCGTTATGGGGTTGTAGCAGCTTGGGGGATCATTGATTCATTTATTTTAAGAAAATCCTCACGAGCTCCATGTTATGGGGTTGTAGCAGCTTGGGGGATCATTATTCATTTGTTTAAAAAAAAGTCTCGCGATCTCGGCGTTATGGGGTCGTAGCAGCTTGGGGGATCATTTTTTTTGTCATTTCTGAAAAAAAACTCGCTAGCTCGGCGTTATGGGGTTGTAGCAGCTTAGGGGATTATTCATTTATTTATTCATTTCTGAAAAAAACTGGCGAGCTCAGCGTTATTGGGTTGTAGCAGCTTGGGGGATCATTTATTCATTTAATTAAAAATAAGCCATGCGAGCTCGGCGTTATGGGGTTGTAGCAGCTAAGGGGATTATTGTTTTATTTATTTCAAAAAAGCCTCACGAGCTTGGCGTTGTGGGGTTGTAGCAGCCTGGGGGATCATTTATTCATTTATTTAAAAAAAAGCCTCACGAGCTCCGCGTTATGGAGTTGTAGCAGTTTGGAAGATCATATATTCATTTATTTAAAAAAAAGCCTCGCGAGCTCGGCGTTATGGGGTTGTAGCAGCTTGGGGGATCATTCATTCATTTCTTTAAAAAAAAGCCCGCGAGCTCGGCGTTATGGGGTTTTAGCAGCTTGGGGGATCATTTATTCATTTATTTTAAAAAAATCCTCACGAGCTCCGTGTTATGGGGTTGTAGCAGCTTGGGGGATCATTATCCATTTGTTTAAAAAAAAGCCTCGCGAGCTCGGCGTTATGGGGTTGTAGCAGCTTGGGGGATCATTCATTCATTTCTTTAAAAAAAATCCTTACGAGCTCCGTGTTATGGGGTTGTAGCAGCTTGGGGGATCATTATTCATTTGTTTAAAGAAAAGTCTCGCGATCTCGGCGTTATGGGGTCGTAGCAGCTTGGGGGATCATTTTTTTTGTCATTTCTGAAAAAAAACTCGCTAGCTCGGCGTTATGGGGTTGTAGCAGCTTAGGGGATTATTCATTTATTTATTCATTTTTGAAAAAAACTGGCGAGCTCAACGTTATGGGGTTGTAGCAGCTTGGGGGATCATTTATTCATTTAATTAAAAATAAGCCATGCGAGCTCGGCGTTATGGGGTTGTAGCAGCTAAGGGGATTATTGTTTTATTTATTTCAAAAAAGCCTCACGAGCTCGGCGTTGTGCGGTTGTAGCAGCTTGGGGGATCATTTATTCATTTATTTAAAAAAAAGCCTCACGAGCTCCGCGTTATGGAGTTGTAGCAGTTTGGAAGATCATATATTCATTTATTTAAAAAAAAGCCTCGCGAGCTCGGCGTTATGGGGTTGTAGCAGCTTGGGGGATCATTCATTCATTTCTTAAAAAAAAAGCCCGCGAGCTCGGCGTTATGGGGTTTTAGCAGCTTGGGGGATCATTTATTCATTTATTTTAAAAAAATCCTCACGAGCTCCGTGTTATGGGGTTGTAGCAGCTTGGGGGATCATTATCCATTTGTTGAAAAAAAAGCCTCGCGAGCTCGGCGTTATGGGGTTGTAGCAGCTTGGGGGATCATTCATTCATTTCTTTAAAAAAAAGCCCGCGAGCTCGGCGTTATGGGGTTGTTGCAGCTTGGGGGATCATATATTCATTTATTTTAAAAAAATCCTCACGAGCTCCATGTTATGGGGTTGTAGCAGCTTTGGGGATCATTATTCATTTGTTTAAAAAAAAGTCTCGCAATCTCGGCGTTATGGGGTTGTAGCAGCTTAGGGGATTATTTATTTATTTATTTATTTCTGAAAAAAACTCGCGAGCTCGGCGTTATGGGGTTGTAGCAGCTTGGGGGATCATTTATTTATTTGTTTAAAAAAAAGCCGTGCGAGCTCTGCGTTATGGGGTTGTAGCAGCTTGGGGCATCATTTATTCATTTTGTTAAAAAAAAGTCTCATGAGCTCCGCGTTATGGGGTTGTAGCAGCTTGGGAGATCATTTATTTATTTATTCATTTCTGAAAAAAACTCGCAATCCCTGCGTTATGGGGTTGTAGCAGCTTGGGAGTTCATTTATTTATTTATTTTAAAAAAAACTCGCGAGCTCGGCGTTATGGGGTTGTAGCAGCTAGAAAGATTATTTATTTATTTATTTAAAAAAAAGCCTTGCGAGCTTGTTGTTATGGGGTTGTAGCAGCTTGGGGGATTATTTATTCATTTCTTTATTCATGACAAAAACTCGTGAGCTTGGCGTTATGGGGTTGTAGCAGCTTAGGAGATCATTTATTTATTTATTTTAAAAAAAACTCGCGAGCTCGGCGTTATGGGGTTGTAGCAGCTAGAAAGATTATTTATTTATTTATTTAAAAAAAAGCCTTGCGAGCTTGTTGTTATGGGGTTGTAGCAGCTTGGGGGATCATTTATTCATTTATTAAAAAAAAAGCCTCGTGAGCTCGGCGTTATGGGGTTGTAGCAGCTAGGGAGATAATTTATTTATTTATTTAAAAAAAGCTTTGCGAGCTTGTTGTTATGGGGTTGTAGCAGCTTGGGGGATCATTTATTTATTTATTCATTTCTGAAAAAAACTCGCGAGCTCGGCGAAATGGGGTTGTAGCAGCTTGGGGGATCATTTATTCATTTATTTAAAAAAAAGCCTAGCGAGCTCTGCGTTATGGGGTTGTAGCAGCTTGGGGCATCATTTATTCATTTTGTTAAAAAAAAGTCTCATGAGCTCCGCGTTATGGGGTTGTAGCAGCTTGGGAGATCATTTATTTATTTATTCATTTCTGAAAAAAACTCGCGATCCCTGCGGTTTGGGGTTGTAGCAGCTTGGGAGTTCATTTATTTATTTCTTTAAAAAAAAGCCTCGTGAGCTCGGCGTTATGGGGTCGTAGCAGTTTGGAAGATCATTTAATCATTTATTAATTAATTAAAAAAAAAAGCCTCGCGAGCTCGGCGTTATTGGGTTGTAGCAGCTTGCGGAATCATTTACCCATTTATTTAAAAAAAAGCCCGCGAGCTCGGCGTTATGGGGTTGTAGCAGCTTGGGGGATCATTGATTCATTTATTTTAAAAAAATCCTCACGAGCTCCATGTTATGGGGTTGTAGCAGCTTGGGGGATCATTATTCATTTGTTTAAAAAAAAGTCTCGCGATCTCGGCGTTATGGGGTCGTAGCAGCTTGGGGGATCATTTTTTTTGTCATTTCTGAAAAAAAACTCGCTAGCTCGGCGTTATGGGGTTGTAGCAGCTTAGGGGATTATTCATTTATTTATTCATTTCTGAAAAAAACTGGCGAGCTCAGCGTTATTGGGTTGTAGCAGCTTGGGGGATCATTTATTCATTTAATTAAAAATAAGCCATGCGAGCTCGGCGTTATGGGGTTGTAGCAGCTAAGGGGATTATTGTTTTATTTATTTCAAAAAAGCCTCACGAGCTCGGCGTTGTGGGGTTGTAGCAGCTTGGGAGTTCATTTATTTATTTCTTTAAAAAAAAGCCTCGTGAGCTCGGCGTTATGGGGTCGTAGCAGTTTGGAAGATCATTTATTCATTTATTTAAAAAAAAAGCCTCGCGAGCTCGGCGTTATTGGGTTGTAGCAGCTTGCGGAATCATTTACCCATTTATTTAAAAAAAAGCCCGCGAGCTCGGCGTTATGGGGTTGTAGCAGCTTGGGGGATCATTTATTCATTTATTTTAAAAAAATCCTCACGAGCTCCGTGTTATGGGGTTGTAGCAGCTTGGGGGATCATAATTCATTTGTTTAAAGAAAAGTCTCGCGATCTCGGCGTTATGGGGTCGTAGCAGCTTGGGGGATCATTTTTTTTGTCATTTCTGAAAAAAAACTCGCTAGCTCGGCTTATGGGGTTGTAGCAGCTTAGGGGATTATTCATTTATTTATTCATTTCTGAAAAAAACTGGCGAGCTCAGCGTTATGGGGTTGTAGCAGCTTGGGGGATCATTTATTCATTTAATTAAAAATAAGCCATGCGAGCTCGGCGTTATGGGGTTGTAGCAGCTAAGGGGATTATTGTTTTATTTATTTCAAAAAAGCCTCACGAGCTCGGCGTTGTGGGGTTGTAGCAGCTTGGGGGATCATTTATTCATTTATTTAAAAAAAAGCCTCACGAGCTCCGCGTTATGGAGTTGTAGCAGTTTGGAAGATCATATATTCATTTATTTAAAAAAAAGCCTCGCGAGCTCGGCGTTATGGGGTTGTAGCAGCTTGGGGGATCATTCATTCATTTCTTTAAAAAAAAGCCCGTGAGCTCGGCGTTATGGGGTTTTAGCAGCTTGGGGGATCATTTATTCATTTATTTTAAAAAAATCCTCACGAGTTCCATGTTATGGGGTTGTAGCAGCTTGGGGGATCATTATCCATTTGTTGAAAAAAAAGCCTCGCGAGCTCGGCGTTATGGGGTTGTAGCAGCTTGGGGGATCATTCATTCATTTCTTTAAAAAAAAGCCCGCGAGCTCGGCGTTATGGGGTTGTAGCAGCTTGGGGGATCATATATTCATTTATTTTAAAAAAATCCTCACGAGCTCTATGTTATGGGGTTGTAGCAGCTTTGGGGATCATTATTCATTTGTTTAAAAAAAAGTCTCGCGATCTCGGCGTTATGGGGTTGTAGCAGCTTAGGGGATTATTTATTTATTTATTTATTTCTGAAAAAAACTCGCGAGCTCGGCGTTATGGGGTTGTAGCAGCTTGGGGGATCATTTATTCATTTATTTTAAAAAAATCCTCACGAGCTCCGTGTTATGGGGTTGTAGCAGCTTGGGGGATCATTATTCATTTGTTTAAAGAAAAGTCTCGCGATCTCGGCGTTATGGGGTCGTAGCAGCTTGGGGGATCATTTTTTTTGTCATTTCTGAAAAAAAACTCGCTAGCTCGGCTTATGGGGTTGTAGCAGCTTAGGGGATTATTCATTTATTTATTCATTTCTGAAAAAAACTGGCGAGCTCAGCGTTATGGGGTTGTAGCAGCTTGGGGGATCATTTATTCATTTAATTAAAAATAAGCCATGCGAGCTCGGCGTTATGGGGTTGTAGCAGCTAAGGGGATTATTGTTTTATTTATTTCAAAAAAGCCTCACGAGCTCGGCGTTGTGGGGTTGTAGCAGCTTGGGGGATCATATATTCATTTATTATTAAAAAATCCTCACGAGCTCCGTGTTATGGGGGTGTAGCAGCTTTGGGGATCATTATTCATTTGTTTCAAAAAAAGTCTCGCGATCTCGGCGTTATGGGGTTGTAGCAGCTTAGGGGATTATTTATTTATATATTTATTTCTGAAAAAAACTCGCGAGCTCGGCGTTATGGGGTTGTAGCAGCTTGGGGGATCATTTATTTATTTGTTTAAAAAAAAAACCATACGAGCTATGCGTTATGGGGTTGTAGCAGCTTGGGGGATCATTTATTCATTTTGTTAAAAAAAAGCCTCACGGGCTCGGCGTTATGGGGTTGTAGCAGCTTAGGGGATCATTGATTTATTTATTCATTTCTGAAAAAAACTCGCGAGCTCGGCGTTATGGGGTTGTAGCAGCTTAGGGGATCATTGATTTATTTATTCATTTCTGAAAAAAACTCGCGAGCTCGGCGTTATGGGGTTGTAGCAGCTTGGGGGATCATTTATTCATTTTGTTAACAAAAAGCCTCACGAGCTCGGCGTTATGGGGTTGTAGCAGCTTGAGGGATCATTTATTCATTTATTTAAAAAAAAGCCTCGCGAGCTCGGCGTTATGGGGTTGTAGCAGCTTGGAGGATCATTTATTTATTTGTTTAAAAAAAAGCTATGCGAGCTCTGCGTTATGGGGTTGTAGCAGCTTGGGGCATCATTTATTCATTTTGTTAAAAAAAAGTCTCATGAGCTCGGCGTTATGGGATTGTAGCAGCTAGGGGGATCATTTATTCATTTTGTTAAAAAAAAAGCCTCACGGACTCGGCGTTATGGGGTTGTAGCAGCTTGGAGGATCATTTATTTATTTTTTTAAAAAAAAGCCATGCGAGCTCTGCGTTATGGGGTTGTAGCAGCTTGGGGCATCATTTATTCATTTATTTAAAAAAAAGCCTCGCGAGCTCGGCGTTATGGGGTTGTAGCAGCTTGGGGGATCATTTATTTATTTGTTTAAAAAAAAGCCATGCGAGCTCTGCGTTATGGGGTTGTAGCAGCTTGGGGCATCATTTATTCATTTTGTTAAAAAAAAGTCTCATGAGCTCGGCGTTATGGGGTTGTAGCAGCTTGGGGGATCATTTATTCATTTATTTAAAAAAAAGCCTCGCGAGCTCGGCGTTATGGGGTTGTAGCAGCTTGGGGGATCATTTATTTATTTGTTTAAAAAAAAGCCATGCGAGCTCTGCGTTATGGGGTTGTAGCAGCTTGGGGCAACATTTATTCATTTTGTTAAAAAAAAGTCTCATGAGCTCCGCGTTATGGGGTTGTAGCAGCTTGGGAGATCATTTATTTATTTATTCATTTCTGAAAAAAACTCGCAATCCCTGCGTTATGGGGTTGTAGCAGCTTGGGAGTTCATTTATTTATTTCTTTAAAAAAAAGCCTCGTGAGCTCGGCGTTATGGGGTCGTAGCAGTTTGGAAGATCATTTATTCATTTATTTAAAAAAAAAAGCCTCGCGAGCTCGGCGTTATTGGGTTGTAGCAGCTTGCGGAATCATTTACCCATTTATTTAAAAAAAAGCCCGCGAGCTCGGCGTTATGGGGTGTTAGCAGCTTGGGGGATCATTATCCATTTGTTTAAAAAAAAGCCTCGCGAGCTCGGCGTTATGGGGTTGTAGAAGCTTGGGGGATCATTCATTCATTTCTTTAAAAAAAAGCCCGCGAGCTCGGCGTTATGGGGTTGTAGCAGCTTGGGGGATCATATATTCATTTATTTTTAAAAAATCCTCACGAGCTCCGTGTTATGGGGGTGTAGCAGCTTTGGGGATCATTATTCATTTGTTTCAAAAAAAGTCTCGCGATCTCGGCGTTATGGGGTTGTAGCAGCTTAGGGGATTATTTATTTATATATTTATTTCTGAAAAAAACTCGCGAGCTCGGCGTTATGGGGTTGTAGCAGCTTGGGGGATCATTTATTTATTTGTTTAAAAAAAAAACCATACGAGCTATGCGTTATGGGGTTGTAGCAGCTTGGGGGATCATTTATTCATTTTGTTAAAAAAAAGCCTCACGGGCTCGGCGTTATGGGGTTGTAGCAGCTTAGGGGATCATTGATTTATTTATTCATTTCTGAAAAAAACTCGCGAGCTCGGCGTTATGGGGTTGTAGCAGCTTGGGGGATCATTTATTCATTTTGTTAACAAAAAGCCTCACGAGCTCGGCGTTATGGGGTTGTAGCAGCTTGAGGGATCATTTATTCATTTATTTAAAAAAAAGCCTCGCGAGCTCGGCGTTATGGGGTTGTAGCAGCTTGGAGGATCATTTATTTATTTGTTTAAAAAAAAGCTATGCGAGCTCTGCGTTATGGGGTTGTAGCAGCTTGGGGCATCATTTATTCATTTTGTTAAAAAAAAGTCTCATGAGCTCGGCGTTATGGGATTGTAGCAGCTAGGGGGATCATTTATTCATTTTGTTAAAAAAAAAGCCTCACGGACTCGGCGTTATGGGGTTGTAGCAGCTTGGAGGATCATTTATTTATTTTTTTAAAAAAAAGCCATGCGAGCTCTGCGTTATGGGGTTGTAGCAGCTTGGGGCATCATTTATTCATTTATTTAAAAAAAAGCCTCGCGAGCTCGGCGTTATGGGGTTGTAGCAGCTTGGGGGATCATTTATTTATTTGTTTAAAAAAAAGCCATGCGAGCTCTGCGTTATGGGGTTGTAGCAGCTTGGGGCATCATTTATTCATTTTGTTAAAAAAAAGTCTCATGAGCTCGGCGTTATGGGGTTGTAGCAGCTTGGGGGATCATTTATTCATTTATTTAAAAAAAAGCCTCGCGAGCTCGGCGTTATGGGGTTGTAGCAGCTTGGGGGATCATTTATTTATTTGTTTAAAAAAAAGCCATGCGAGCTCTGCAATATGGGGTTGTAGCAGCTTGGGGCAACATTTATTCATTTTGTTAAAAAAAAGTCTCATGAGCTCCGCGTTATGGGGTTGTAGCAGCTTGGGAGATCATTTATTTATTTATTCATTTCTGAAAAAAACTCGCAATCCCTGCGTTATGGGGTTGTAGCAGCTTGGGAGTTCATTTATTTATTTCTTTAAAAAAAAGCCTCGTGAGCTCGGCGTTATGGGGTCGTAGCAGTTTGGAAGATCATTTATTCATTTATTTAAAAAAAAAAGCCTCGCGAGCTCGGCGTTATTGGGTTGTAGCAGCTTGCGGAATCATTTACCCATTTATTTAAAAAAAAGCCCGCGAGCTCGGCGTTATGGGGTGTTAGCAGCTTGGGGGATCATTATCCATTTGTTTAAAAAAAAGCCTCGCGAGCTCGGCGTTATGGGGTTGTAGAAGCTTGGGGGATCATTCATTCATTTCTTTAAAAAAAAGCCCGCGAGCTCGGCGTTATGGGGTTGTAGCAGCTTGGGGGATCATATATTCATTTATTTTTAAAAAATCCTCACGAGCTCCGTGTTATGGGGGTGTAGCAGCTTTGGGGATCATTATTCATTTGTTTCAAAAAAAGTCTCGCGATCTCGGCGTTATGGGGTTGTAGCAGCTTAGGGGATTATTTATTTATATATTTATTTCTGAAAAAAACTCGCGAGCTCGGCGTTATGGGGTTGTAGCAGCTTGGGGGATCATTTATTTATTTGTTTAAAAAAAAAACCATACGAGCTATGCGTTATGGGGTTGTAGCAGCTTGGGGGATCATTTATTCATTTTGTTAAAAAAAAGCCTCACGGGCTCGGCGTTATGGGGTTGTAGCAGCTTAGGGGATCATTGATTTATTTATTCATTTCTGAAAAAAACTCGCGAGCTCGGCGTTATGGGGTTGTAGCAGCTTGGGGGATCATTTATTCATTTTGTTAACAAAAAGCCTCACGAGCTCGGCGTTATGGGGTTGTAGCAGCTTGAGGGATCATTTATTCATTTATTTAAAAAAAAGCCTCGCGAGCTCGGCGTTATGGGGTTGTAGCAGCTTGGAGGATCATTTATTTATTTGTTTAAAAAAAAGCTATGCGAGCTCTGCGTTATGGGGTTGTAGCAGCTTGGGGCATCATTTATTCATTTTGTTAAAAAAAAGTCTCATGAGCTCGGCGTTATGGGATTGTAGCAGCTTGGGGGATCATTTATTCATTTTGTTAAAAAAAAAGCCTCACGGGCTCGGCGTTATGGGGTTGTAGCAGCTTGGAGGATCATTTATTTATTTTTTTAAAAAAAAGCCATGCGAGCTCTGCGTTATGGGGTTGTAGCAGCTTGGGGCATCATTTATTCATTTATTTAAAAAAAAGCCTCGCGAGCTCGGCGTTATGGGGTTGTAGCAGCTTGGGGGATCATTTATTTATTTGTTTAAAAAAAAGCCATGCGAGCTCTGCGTTATGGGGTTGTAGCAGCTTGGGGCATCATTTATTCATTTTGTTAAAAAAAAGTCTCATGAGCTCGGCGTTATGGGGTTGTAGCAGCTTGGGGGATCATTTATTCATTTATTTAAAAAAAAGCCTCGCGAGCTCGGCGTTATGGGGTTGTAGCAGCTTAGGGGATCATTTATTTATTTGTTTAAAAAAAAGCCATGCGAGCTCTGCGTTATGGGGTTGTAGCAGCTTGGGGCATCATTTATTCATTTTGTTAAAAAAAAGTCTCATGAGCTCCGCGTTATGGGGTTGTAGCAGCTTGGGAGATCATTTATTTATTTATTCATTTCTGAAAAAAACTCGCAATCCCTGCGTTATGGGGTTGTAGCAGCTTGGGAGTTCATTTATTTATTTCTTTAAAAAAAAGCCTCGTGAGCTCGGCGTTATGGGGTCGTAGCAGTTTGGAAGATCATTTATTCATTTATTTAAAAAAAAAGCCTCGCGAGCTCGGCGTTATTGGGTTGTAGCAGCTTGCGGAATCATTTACCCATTTATTTAAAAAAAAGCCCGCGAGCTCGGCGTTATGGGGTTGTAGCAGCTTGGGGGATCATTTATTCATTTATTTTAAAAAAATCCTCACGAGCTCCGTGTTATGGGGTTGTAGCAGCTTGGGGGATCATTATTCATTTGTTTAAAGAAAAGTCTCGCGATCTCGGCGTTATGGGGTCGTAGCAGCTTGGGGGATCATTTTTTTTGTCATTTCTGAAAAAAAACTCGCTAGCTCGGCTTATGGGGTTGTAGCAGCTTAGGGGATTATTCATTTATTTATTCATTTCTGAAAAAAACTGGCGAGCTCAGCGTTATGGGGTTGTAGCAGCTTGGGGGATCATTTATTCATTTAATTAAAAATAAGCCATGCGAGCTCGGCGTTATGGGGTTGTAGCAGCTAAGGGGATTATTGTTTTATTTATTTCAAAAAAGCCTCACGAGCTCGGCGTTGTGGGGTTGTAGCAGCTTGGGGGATCATTTATTCATTTATTTAAAAAAAAGCCTCACGAGCTCCGCGTTATGGAGTTGTAGCAGTTTGGAAGATCATATATTCATTTATTTAAAAAAAAGCCTCGCCAGCTCGGCGTTATGGGGTTGTAGCAGCTTGGGGGATCATTCATTCATTTCTTTAAAAAAAAGCCCGTGAGCTCGGCGTTATGGGGTTTTAGCAGCTTGGGGGATCATTTATTCATTTATTTTAAAAAAATCCTCACGAGCTCCATGTTATGGGGTTGTAGCAGCCTGGGGGATCATTATCCATTTGTTGAAAAAAAAGCCTCGCGAGCTCGGCGTTATGGGGTTGTAGCAGCTTGGGGGATCATTCATTCATTTCTTTAAAAAAAAGCCCGCGAGCTCGGCGTTATGGGGTTGTAGCAGCTTGGGGGATCATATATTCATTTATTTTAAAAAAATCCTCACGAGCTCTATGTTATGGGGTTGTAGCAGCTTTGGGGATCATTATTCATTTGTTTAAAAAAAAGTCTCGCGATCTCGGCGTTATGGGGTTGTAGCAGCTTAGGGGATTATTTATTTATTTATTTATTTCTGAAAAAAACTCGCAAGCTCGGCGTTATGGGGTTGTAGCAGCTTGGGGGATCATTTATTTATTTGTTTAAAAAAAATCCATGCGAGCTATGCGTTATGGGGTTGTAGCAGCTTGGGGGATCATTTATTCATTTTGTTAAAAAAAAGCCTCACGGGCTCGGCGTTATGGGGTTGTAGCAGCTTAGGGGATCATTGATTTATTTATTCATTTCTGAAAAAAACTCGCGAGCTCGGCATTATGGGGTTGTAGCAGCTTGGGGCATCATTTATTCATTTTGTTAAAAAAAAGTCTCATGAGCTTGGCGTTATGGGATTGTAGCAGATTGGGGGATCATTTATTCATTTTGTTGAAAAAAAAGCCTCACGGGCTCGGCGTTATGGGGTTGTAGCAGCTTGGGGCATCATTTATTCATTTTGTTAAAAAAAAGTCTCATGAGCTCCGCGTTATGGGGTTGTAGCAGCTTGGGAGATCATTTATTTATTTATTCATTTCTGAAAAAAACTCGCGATCCCTGCGGTTTGGGGTTGTAGCAGCTTGGGAGTTCATTTATTTATTTGTTTAAAAAAAATCCATGCGAGCTATGCGTTATGGGGTTGTAGCAGCTTGGGGGATCATTTATTCATTTATTAAAAAAAAGCCTCGCGAGCTCGGCGTTATGGGGTTGTAGCAGCTTAGGGGATTATTTATTTATTTATTTATTTCTGAAAAAAACTCGCGAGCTCGGCGTTATGGGGTTGTAGCAGCTTGGGGGATCGTTTATTTATTTGTTTAAAAAAAATCCATACGAGCTATGCGTTATGGGGTTGTAGCAGCTTGGGGGATCATTTATTCATTTTGTTAAAAAAAAGCCTCACGGGCTCGGCGTTATGGGGTTGTAGCAGCTTAGGGGATCATTGATTTATTTATTCATTTCTAAAAAAAACTCGCGAGCTCGGCGTTATGGGGTTGTAGCAGCTTAGGGGATTATTCATTTATTTATTCATTTCTGAAAAAAACTGGCGAGCTCAGCGTTATTGGGTTGTAGCAGCTTGGGGGATCATTTATTCATTTAATTAAAAATAAGCCATGCGAGCTCGGCGTTATGGGGTTGTAGCAGCTAAGGGGATTATTGTTTTATTTATTTCAAAAAAGCCTCACGAGCTCGGCGTTGTGGGGTTGTAGCAGCTTGGGGGATCATTTATTCATTTATTTAAAAAAAAGCCTCACGAGCTCCGCGTTATGGAGTTGTAGCAGTTTGGAAGATCATATATTCATTTATTTAAAAAAAAGCCTCGCGAGCTCGGCGTTATGGGGTTGTAGCAGCTTGGGGGATCATTCATTCATTTCTTTAAAAAAAAGCCCGCGAGCTCGGCGTTATGGGGTTTTAGCAGCTTGGGGGATCATTTATTCATTTATTTTAAAAAAATCCTCACGAGCTCCGTGTTATGGGGTTGTAGCAGCTTGGGGGATCATTATCCATTTGTTTAAAAAAAAGCCTCGCGAGCTCGGCGTTATGGGGTTGTAGCAGCTTGGGGGATCATTCATTCATTTCTTTAAAAAAAATCCTTACGAGCTCCGTGTTATGGGGTTGTAGCAGCTTGGGGGATCATTATTCATTTGTTTAAAGAAAAGTCTCGCGATCTCGGCGTTATGGGGTCGTAGCAGCTTGGGGGATCATTTTTTTTGTCATTTCTGAAAAAAAACTCGCTAGCTCGGCGTTATGGGGTTGTAGCAGCTTAGGGGATTATTCATTTATTTATTCATTTTTGAAAAAAACTGGCGAGCTCAACGTTATGGGGTTGTAGCAGCTAAGGGGATTATTGTTTTATTTATTTCAAAAAAGCCTCACGAGCTCGGCGTTGTGGGGTTGTAGCAGCTTGGGGGATCATTTATTCATTTATTTAAAAAAAAGCCTCACGAGCTCCGCGTTATGGAGTTGTAGCAGTTTGGAAGATCATATATTCATTTATTTAAAAAAAAGCCTCGCGAGCTCGGCGTTATGGGGTTGTAGCAGCTTGGGGGATCATTCATTCATTTCTTAAAAAAAAAGCCCGCGAGCTCGGCGTTATGGGGTTTTAGCAGCTTGGGGGATCATTTATTCATTTATTTTAAAAAAATCCTCACGAGCTCCGTGTTATGGGGTTGTAGCAGCTTGGGGGATCATTATCCATTTGTTGAAAAAAAAGCCTCGCGAGCTCGGCGTTATGGGGTTGTAGCAGCTTGGGGGATCATTCATTCATTTCTTTAAAAAAAAGCCCGCGAGCTCGGCGTTATGGGGTTGTTGCAGCTTGGGGGATCATATATTCATTTATTTTAAAAAAATCCTCACGAGCTCCATGTTATGGGGTTGTAGCAGCTTTGGGGATCATTATTCATTTGTTTAAAAAAAAGTCTCGCAATCTCGGCGTTATGGGGTTGTAGCAGCTTAGGGGATTATTTATTTATTTATTTATTTCTGAAAAAAACTCGCGAGCTCGGCGTTATGGGGTTGTAGCAGCTTGGGGGATCATTTATTTATTTGTTTAAAAAAAAGCCGTGCGAGCTCTGCGTTATGGGGTTGTAGCAGCTTGGGGCATCATTTATTCATTTTGTTAAAAAAAAGTCTCATGAGCTCCGCGTTATGGGGTTGTAGCAGCTTGGGAGATCATTTATTTATTTATTCATTTCTGAAAAAAACTCGCAATCCCTGCGTTATGGGGTTGTAGCAGCTTGGGAGTTCATTTATTTATTTATTTTAAAAAAAACTCGCGAGCTCGGCGTTATGGGGTTGTAGCAGCTAGAAAGATTATTTATTTATTTATTTAAAAAAAAGCCTTGCGAGCTTGTTGTTATGGGGTTGTAGCAGCTTGGGGGATTATTTATTCATTTCTTTATTCATGACAAAAACTCGTGAGCTTGGCGTTATGGGGTTGTAGCAGCTTAGGAGATCATTTATTTATTTATTTTAAAAAAAACTCGCGAGCTCGGCGTTATGGGGTTGTAGCAGCTAGAAAGATTATTTATTTATTTATTTAAAAAAAAGCCTTGCGAGCTTGTTGTTATGGGGTTGTAGCAGCTTGGGGGATCATTTATTCATTTATTAAAAAAAAAGCCTCGTGAGCTCGGCGTTATGGGGTTGTAGCAGCTAGGGAGATAATTTATTTATTTATTTAAAAAAAGCTTTGCGAGCTTGTTGTTATGGGGTTGTAGCAGCTTGGGGGATCATTTATTTATTTATTCATTTCTGAAAAAAACTCGCGAGCTCGGCGAAATGGGGTTGTAGCAGCTTGGGGGATCATTTATTCATTTATTTAAAAAAAAGCCTAGCGAGCTCTGCGTTATGGGGTTGTAGCAGCTTGGGGCATCATTTATTCATTTTGTTAAAAAAAAGTCTCATGAGCTCCGCGTTATGGGGTTGTAGCAGCTTGGGAGATCATTTATTTATTTATTCATTTCTGAAAAAAACTCGCGATCCCTGCGGTTTGGGGTTGTAGCAGCTTGGGAGTTCATTTATTTATTTCTTTAAAAAAAAGCCTCGTGAGCTCGGCGTTATGGGGTCGTAGCAGTTTGGAAGATCATTTAATCATTTATTAATTAATTAAAAAAAAAAGCCTCGCGAGCTCGGCGTTATTGGGTTGTAGCAGCTTGCGGAATCATTTACCCATTTATTTAAAAAAAAGCCCGCGAGCTCGGCGTTATGGGGTTGTAGCAGCTTGGGGGATCATTGATTCATTTATTTTAAAAAAATCCTCACGAGCTCCATGTTATGGGGTTGTAGCAGCTTGGGGGATCATTATTCATTTGTTTAAAAAAAAGTCTCGCGATCTCGGCGTTATGGGGTCGTAGCAGCTTGGGGGATCATTTTTTTTGTCATTTCTGAAAAAAAACTCGCTAGCTCGGCGTTATGGGGTTGTAGCAGCTTAGGGGATTATTCATTTATTTATTCATTTCTGAAAAAAACTGGCGAGCTCAGCGTTATTGGGTTGTAGCAGCTTGGGGGATCATTTATTCATTTAATTAAAAATAAGCCATGCGAGCTCGGCGTTATGGGGTTGTAGCAGCTAAGGGGATTATTGTTTTATTTATTTCAAAAAAGCCTCACGAGCTCGGCGTTGTGGGGTTGTAGCAGCTTGGGGGATCATTTATTCATTTATTTAAAAAAAAGCCTCACGAGCTCCGCGTTATGGAGTTGTAGCAGTTTGGAAGATCATATATTCATTTATTTAAAAAAAAGCCTCGCGAGCTCGGCGTTATGGGGTTGTAGCAGCTTGGGGGATCATTCATTCATTTCTTTAAAAAAAAGCCCGCGAGCTCGGCGTTATGGGGTTTTAGCAGCTTGGGGGATCATTTATTCATTTATTTTAAAAAAATCCTCACGAGCTCCGTGTTATGGGGTTGTAGCAGCTTGGGGGATCATTATCCATTTGTTTAAAAAAAAGCCTCGCGAGCTCGGCGTTATGGGGTTGTAGCAGCTTGGGGGATCATTCATTCATTTCTTTAAAAAAAAGACCGTGAGCTCGGCGTTATGGGGTTGTAGCAGCTTGGGGGATCATATATTCATTTATTTTAAAAAAATCCTCACGAGCTCCATGTTATGGGGTTGTAGCAGCTTTGGGGATCATTATTCATTTGTTTAAAAAAAAGTCTCGCAATCTCGGCGTTATGGGGTTGTAGCAGCTTAGGGGATTATTTATTTATTTATTTATTTCTGAAAAAAACTCGCGAGCTCGGCGTTATGGGGTTGTAGCAGCTTGGGGGATCATTTATTTATTTGTTTAAAAAAAAGCCATGCGAGCTCTGCGTTATGGGGTTGTAGCAGCTTGGGGCATCATTTATTCATTTTGTTAAAAAAAAGTCTCATGAGCTCCGCGTTATGGGGTTGTAGCAGCTTGGGAGATCATTTATTTATTTATTCATTTCTGAAAAAAACTCGCAATCCCTGCGTTATGGGGTTGTAGCAGCTTGGGAGTTCATTTATTTATTTATTTTAAAAAAAACTCGCGAGCTCGGCGTTATGGGGTTGTAGCAGCTAGAAAGATTATTTATTTATTTATTTAAAAAAAAGCCTTGCGAGCTTGTTGTTATGGGGTTGTAGCAGCTTGGGGGATTATTTATTCATTTCTTTATTCATGACAAAAACTCGTGAGCTTGGCGTTATGGGGTTGTAGCAGCTTAGGAGATCATTTATTTATTTATTTTAAAAAAAACTCGCGAGCTCGGCGTTATGGGGTTGTAGCAGCTAGAAAGATTATTTATTTATTTATTTAAAAAAAAGCCTTGCGAGCTTGTTGTTATGGGGTTGTAGCAGCTTGGGGGATCATTTATTCATTTATTAAAAAAAAAGCCTCGTGAGCTCGGCGTTATGGGGTTGTAGCAGCTAGGGAGATAATTTATTTATTTATTTAAAAAAAGCTTTGCGAGCTTGTTGTTATGGGGTTGTAGCAGCTTGGGGGATCATTTATTTATTTATTCATTTCTGAAAAAAACTCGCGAGCTCGGCGAAATGGGGTTGTAGCAGCTTGGGGGATCATTTATTCATTTATTTAAAAAAAAGCCTAGCGAGCTCTGCGTTATGGGGTTGTAGCAGCTTGGGGCATCATTTATTCATTTTGTTAAAAAAAAGTCTCATGAGCTCCGCGTTATGGGGTTGTAGCAGCTTGGGAGATCATTTATTTATTTATTCATTTCTGAAAAAAACTCGCGATCCCTGCGGTTTGGGGTTGTAGCAGCTTGGGAGTTCATTTATTTATTTCTTTAAAAAAAAGCCTCGTGAGCTCGGCGTTATGGGGTCGTAGCAGTTTGGAAGATCATTTAATCATTTATTAATTAATTAAAAAAAAAAGCCTCGCGAGCTCGGCGTTATTGGGTTGTAGCAGCTTGCGGAATCATTTACCCATTTATTTAAAAAAAAGCCCGCGAGCTCGGCGTTATGGGGTTGTAGCAGCTTGGGGGATCATTGATTCATTTATTTTAAAAAAATCCTCACGAGCTCCATGTTATGGGGTTGTAGCAGCTTGGGGGATCATTATTCATTTGTTTAAAAAAAAGTCTCGCGATCTCGGCGTTATGGGGTCGTAGCAGCTTGGGGGATCATTTTTTTTGTCATTTCTGAAAAAAAACTCGCTAGCTCGGCGTTATGGGGTTGTAGCAGCTTAGGGGATTATTCATTTATTTATTCATTTCTGAAAAAAACTGGCGAGCTCAGCGTTATTGGGTTGTAGCAGCTTGGGGGATCATTTATTCATTTAATTAAAAATAAGCCATGCGAGCTCGGCGTTATGGGGTTGTAGCAGCTAAGGGGATTATTGTTTTATTTATTTCAAAAAAGCCTCACGAGCTCGGCGTTGTGGGGTTGTAGCAGCTTGGGGGATCATTTATTCATTTATTTAAAAAAAAGCCTCACGAGCTCCGCGTTATGGAGTTGTAGCAGTTTGGAAGATCATATATTCATTTATTTAAAAAAAAGCCTCGCGAGCTCGGCGTTATGGGGTTGTAGCAGCTTGGGGGATCATTCATTCATTTCTTTAAAAAAAAAGCCCGCGAGCTCGGCGTTATGGGGTTTTAGCAGCTTGGGGGATCATTTATTCATTTATTTTAAAAAAATCCTCACGAGCTCCGTGTTATGGGGTTGTAGCAGCTTGGGAGATCATTATCCATTTGTTTAAAAAAAAGCCTCGCGAGCTCGGCGTTATGGGGTTGTAGCAGCTTGGGGGATCATTCATTCATTTCTTTAAAAAAAAGCCCGCGAGCTCGGCGTTATGGGGTTGTAGCAGCTTGGGGGATCATATATTCATTTATTTTAAAAAAATCCTCACGAGCTCCGTTTTATGGGGTTGTAGCAGCTTTGGGGATCATTATTCATTTGTTTAAAAAAAAGTCTCGCGATCTCGGCGTTTTGGGGTTGTAGCAGCTTAGGGGATTATTTATTTATTTATTTATTTCTGAAAAAAACTCGCGAGCTCGGCGTTATGGGGTTGTAGCAGCTTGGGGGATCATTTGTTTATTTGTTTAAAAAAAATCCATGCGAGCTATGCGTTATGGGGTTGTAGCAGCTTGGGGGATCATTTATTCATTTTGTTAAAAAAAAGCCTCACGGGCTCGGCGTTATGGGGTTGTAGCAGCTTAGGGGATCATTGATTTATTTATTCATTTCTGAAAAAAACTCGCGAGCTCGGCATTATGGGGTTGTAGCAGCTTGGGGGATCATTTATTTATTTGTTTAAAAAAAAGCCATGCCAGCTCTGCGTTATGGGGTTGTATTAGCTTGGGGGATCATTTATTCATTTTGTTAAAAAAAAGCCTCATGAGCTCGGCGTTATGGGGTTGTAGCAGTTTGGGGGATTATTTATTCATTTCTTTATTCATGACAAAAACTCGTGAGCTCGGCGTTATGGGGTTGTAGCAGCTTAGGAGATCATTTATTTATTTATTTTAAAAAAAACTTGCGAGCTCGGCGTTATGGGGTTGTAGCAGCTAGAAAGATTATTTATTTATTTATTTAAAAAAAAGCCTTGCGAGCTTGTTGTTATGGTGTTGTAGCAGCTTGGGGGATCATTTATTCATTTATTTAAAAAAAAGCCTCGTGAGCTCGGCGTTATGGGGTTGTAGCAGCTAGGGAGATAATTTATTTATTTATTTAAAAAAAAGCTTTGCGAGCTTGTTCTTATGGGGTTGTAGCAGCTTGGGGGATCATTTATTTATTTATTCATTTCTGAAAAAAACTCGCGAGCTCGGCGAAATGGGGTTGTAGCAGCTTGGGGGATCATTTATTCATTTATTTAAAAAAAAGCCTAGCGAGCTCTGCGTTATGGGGTTGTAGCAGCTTGGGGCATCATTCATTCATTTTGTTAAAAAAAAGCCTCATGAGCTCGGCGTTATGGGATTGTAGCAGTTTGAGGGATTATTTATTCATTTATTTATTCATGACAAAAACTCGTGAGCTCGGCGTTATGGGGTTGTAGCAGCTTGGGAGATAATTTATTTATTTATTAAAAAAAAAGCCTCGCGAGCTTGTTGTTATGGGGTTGTAGCAGCTTGGGGGATCATTGATTCATTTATTTAAAAAAAAGCCTCGCGAGCTCGGCGTTATGGGGTTTCTAGCAGCTTGGGGGATCATTTATTTATTTGTTTAAAAAAAATCCATGCGAGCTCTGCGTTATGGGGTTGTAGCAGCTTGGGGGATCATTTATTCATTTTGTTAAAAAAAAGCCTCACGGGTTCGGCGTTATGGGGTTGTAGCAGCTTGGGGGAGTATTTATTCATTTATTTATTCATGAGAAACACTCCTGAGCTCGGCGTTATGGGGTTGTAGCAGCTTGGGAGATCATTTATTTATTTATTTTAAAAAAAGCCTCGCGAATGTCCCATTGTGGACTACTTATTTTTATTTAAAAAATTTTGTAGTTAATATGTTATAATGTACTTAAAATTATATACATATAATGCAAAAACGCGCTCTGGCTGCATCTTAAGCCACGCGGTCTTTTTTTGTTTGTTAATTATTCTATAAAAATTTTAATACAATATCAAATTTAAATGTCCCATCATGGACTATTTATTATTATTTAAAAAAATCTTCGTTAGTTTATTAAGAAAGTATTAGAAATCAAAATTATGCAAAAATGCATTTTGGCCACATCCTAAGCCAAGTAGCGAGAGAGAGCCGCAATGTAGCTATTTCAAATAATTAAAATACTAGACTACAGCAATCAGCATGGCAACACTGCCCTCTTTTTCTGCTGGCAATTTTCATCTCACTTTCCTCACGACTCTTAAGTGTATCTCGCCCAAGTTGCACGTACGGTTTTATTAGCCAGGAGAGCGTAATCATTACATTGTATGTACACTATAGTGTATGCGGCTGGTGGTAGCCTCTCCCTGCTATTGTTCATCACTAGCAGCAGCCACCCGCAGCTACATTCACAGTTAGCTATAGTCACGTGCTGCACATGACCTGTGCAGCATGTGGCTGCTTCGTAGTTGCTTCATGACGCGTAGGCAGCCGTGGCACTTCCGGTAAATTTCGATGCCCACGAATTTAGTACCCACGCCTCATATTTTCCCCTAACGCTTGTAGTGCTGTTCGGAGGTTTTTGCAAAATAGCGGAAGCGTATTGAGAATTCCGTTGAAAATTGGAATGGTGCATACTGCCTGGCTCAGCGGAATTTTCACTGGTGCCATTCTCGTTCTACGAATTATGCTCGTTTCGAATTGCTAAAATTAAGTGAAGACCGTTTCGTTTTACCAAAGGAATCCTTCGAGGTCCAAGTTTTGTTAGGCTTCATAATTTTTTTTTCCTCACGTTCTTCCATACTTAACACTGCATTTTCAAATGTCTACCATGAATATTCAAAACAATTTTATAGGTTTTACAAGATTTATTTTCATATTGTATCTCACCCCCAGAGCGTTTGTATATTCCGCGATTTCTCCTCTTTTGCTTCCCTCGTGCAACAAATTCTTTGTCCAATGACGCTAGTCTGATCTATAACTAGCCAGTAAATTTTCCTGAGTTTTATTTTAGATAACGCTAGTAGCTAAGTCCATAAGTAGGCTCACAAGTGAAATTTTCTGTAAGGTATCAACTTGTATTTGTAAGTTCTCTATCCTGTGATTATTGATACTTACATGATTATTGTCAAACTGATCTTTCTTTGTAATTACATAACTGTTTTGAGAAAGATCTTTGCAAATTTTTTTGTTATTCAAATCTTCATAGTACTTTTCCTGGCCTTGGCAATTATTGCGATTAATATAAATATTCTTAAATGAAATTCGAACTTCAAACTCCCGTCTCAACATAATCTACATAACAGGAAGCTTTTGTCTGTCAGGGAATTTCTTTATAAAATGAAATGACATCGCCATCTCACACTCAATGTTGAACACGTTTTGATACTCAATTACAGTATCCATTGCGTAAAGCACTAGTTTTATTCGACAAGTAAATTCTTCATCCTCCATATTGACGAATAAAATTAAGAAATAAGCTACAGGAAAATTGTTGGTCACTTCCATTAACTAAAAATTTTGTCAAACTTTAAATGGTTTTTAACGGAAAAAATCGTAGAGAGACGATTCAAAAAATAATTAAAATTTAAAGTCCAAAAACACGTTTAGTGTAAATGAGAATAGCAACAAAAAAATTTTTCACACTTTTATTGAAATTAAAAAAAAATGAACTCATTTTTTACTTTTTTTTTTATTGTTTATTAACGATTGAAAATAAATTTTTTTATTAATTCAAACTACACCATCGTGTGGAGTATATCCGACATAGTAGATAAAGGCATTTTCTTATTCATTTTTTTATTTTTTTTGTACGATTCTACAGTTGGTAATCGAAAAAAAAAAATTTGTCATTTCAGGCTTTTAAGGGTTAATAAATAAATCACAAAAAATCCAAAATTTATGTACCTAATTTCCTACTCGAATTTCAGTGGTTTCTTTTTTAGTTCTTTGACCTGATGTAATAAAATCTACCACGAAAGAAATATGTAGCCGTAACTCGACCACGACTGTGACGTTAAAAATTTTTTTTTTTTTTTTTTTCTAAAGAAAGAGAGAGCGCTTTTCAAAAGGTGTATGTTTTTCATTCTCTTAGAAAGATCGGGGTAACTATTTGGAAGAGATTTTTTCTATCTAATTGACTCTTTCCTAGCTAAGGTTGAGTAGAGACCGTGGGTGCTCCTAACTTACGGCTGGAGAAACTCGGGCCAAGAGTTATACGGACAGCACCTTCTGCTAACAACGCAGTTGAGGGTGATTATAATCATCTATATTTCCCAGTCGTACGGTTACCATGGCGGGTTATTGTAAACCCAGAGTATCAGTCAGCAAGATGAACTGGGAGCAGACCGTAACAAGTCTGGGCGTACGTGAACTCGTGTCTACGATTGGGATGCTAGACCCTTTAAATTTAGTAGTGGCTCTTGATGTCGAGGGCCTGAGCGTCGTCGGCTCTACCGCCATGTTGCGTAACCGTTGGGCTCTAAAATTAGAGAGGCGGACCAAAGACAGCGGGTGCCCTGGGATCCGCAAATTGATGAGCGGGCTGGCATAGTGCCGGCTACTTTCGCTGCCCTGATTTTGGAAATCTCTAACCAGGCAACATGGTTATTCGAGCCAGTTCCGAGACGTAGAAAACGTCGCTGGGAGAGAAAGGTCGAACATTCTGGCTCAGCGACGGACACGAACTCTGTGGATTCTTGGGTCATGGAAACCCCAAAAATACCCAAAGAGCTCACGGAAAATTTACGCTTGGAAGCAAAAATCCGAGCTCGTGATTCAGATGCCGATGGCTCTCAAGAGTTCGACACATCCTCCGTTTCGACCTCGGAAAACGTCCCAACCCCAGGGCTATCTTTGAGGCCAATGACTCTACCGACTACGGTAAAAAGAGTATCCATGGCACTCACTTGTACGTCCAACAGTCCAACGTATACCAGAGGAATGAACTCCGATAATTTAGCGAGACGTACATTCGAAAGCCGTACTACCGGGATGCCTAGTGGTATCACAGTGGCATGACAGCTAGTAAAATTTTAAAAATTAATGCCCGGCCCACTGTAACGAATTGGATGCCATAACATTATTAAAAGTAGCAATAGAAAAGGAAATATGAAAAGTGTTAAAATGTGAAAAAGTTGTATAATACAAAAGCAACTAGAAAAAAAAACTAAAAAAAAAAAAATTAATTTTGTAAAAAAGAATGTATCGATTGTAGAAATCAAGCACGCACTAAATTTTTTTCTGCGCATAGAGTTGAGAAACTTGTAGAGGATTACTCTCACCTATGTATAATTTGAGCGCAGACTATAAGGTGTCACGAAATTCGATGAAAAAATTATATATTACCGAATTGAAACTAATTGTTGCATTGTACAGACGGACGATACAGATTTCACCCTAAGAGTCTAATACGAAAAACAATATGCTTCAAAAACTGTGTCGGTAGCCTCAAGCAAAAATATCTAAGAAGAAAAAAAAGTATGGTGAATTATGAAAAGTGAATATAATTTTGCTAGTTTGTTTCTAAAATGTACAATTGCATATCATGCATCTCCACAGGAAACATCTTGATATAAAACGCATCTTAATGCATGATTTACTGTAATAATCAATGCGTCATATGGAGTTGGATCGCATAATATTAGAGTCGATCGCATTTAACACCGTAGAATTACAGTAGGACCTCGCATTGCATTGTTTAAAAATATATCTGACGTGATCGGATTGAATCGCACTGGATCGCATCGGATCGGATTAGATTGGATTGGATCGCATTGGATTGGATTGAATCGCATTGGATCGCATCGGATCGGATTGAATCGCATTGGACTGCATTAGGATCGGATCGTATTGGATTGGATTACATTGCGATCGGATCGGATCGAATTTTTATTAAATAAATTAACTTTCAACTGAAAAATAATAAGGAGTTTGAAAGGGAACTTAATTTTTTTACCCAGTAGCAAAATAAATAAAAGACAAATTTGAATTAATCACCGGCAGAATATCGATATTTAAAATACCGAAAAAAAACTTTCAAGCATTCTACCAGTGAGGTATTAATATATTTTCAGGATCTTGAAAATGGAATATCAAGATATTCGATTATGAGTACTTAATTTCATAAACGACCTCATGATAAAATTATTCAGTAATATAAGACATTTTTTAAAGTTTAATTCAAATTTTAGGGATTGACATTGAAAAAGGGACAAAAATGAAGAATTGATAAAATGAAAAATTTTAATTGAGGCCCAAAAAAGTAGAAAATTTTTTTTTTTTAAGTGACAAATTTATTTTTATTTCTTAATTCCTTATATCAGGATACTAAACAACTGATTCTGGGACCTTTTATAAATAAAATGATTTTATCTGGGACGTACTTCCTAATTCTGGGACGTCCCGGAAATTGTACTATACCAGATTACTATTTCTGAGACGTTTTTAAAAATGGGTTATTTTGGAATATTTTAGTGTTATGTGAGTACAAAAGGGTGATTTTTACTTTAGGCAGGGGTTGGAGGGAGGATTATTACTTTAGGAAAGCAAAAGGGGATGATTATTATTTTAGTAGGGTGTAAAAGGGTTATTTTGGATTTAAGAAGGGTTATATAAGGGTTATTTGGTATTAGAAAGGGTTATTTTTGGTTTTTAAAAATGTATATTTTTGCATGTACATACAGGGTGACTATTAAGTAGAGGATGGGCTAAAAAACTTGAAAAATATGCATTTTTTGTGATGCGATCCAATTCTAATGCGATCCAATGCGATTCAATCCGATCCGATGCGATCGAGTCCAATCCAATTCAATGCGATGCGATGTGATCCTATGCGATTCAATCTGATCCGATGCGATCTGATTCAATCCAATCCAATCCCATCCAATCCAATCGAATTCAATACAATTCAAAATAGTACGGCGTCATCGGATACGATTCATTATAATCCAAAGTCAATATTCAGTCAAGTGTAATTAAAAAAAGTGATTCTCTCAAACTCAATGTGACTTAAATACATCGAATTCAATGCAATGAATAAAAAATGATGAACTAAAGCCCAATCCGATTCAATAGTATTCAGGTGATCCAAGCCAATCCAAAATAATACAACGCAGTCTAATTTGATGCATCATGGTCCAAAGTGATACGGCACTATGTAATTTTTAAAATGCAATACGCTGCGATCCAGTCAGATATATTTTTAAACAATGCAATGCGAGGTCCTACTGTAATTCTACGGTGTTAAATGCGATCGACTCTAATATTATGCGGTCCAACTCCATATGACGCATTGATTATCACGATAAATCATGCATTAAGATGCGTTTTATATCAAGATTTTTCCTGTGGAGATGCATAAAATGCAATTGTACCTTTTAGACATACTAGCAAAATTATATTCAATTTTTATAATTCACCATACTTTTTTTTCACCATACTATTTTGCTCGAGGCTACCGACACAGTTTTTGAAGCATATTGTTTTTCGTATTAGACGCTTAGGGTGAAATCTGTATCGTGCGACTGTACAATGCAACAATTAGTTTCAATTCGGTAATATATAATTTTTTCATCGAATTTCGTGACACCTTATGGTCTGCGCTCAACTTATACATAGGTGAGAGTAATCCTCTACAAGTTTCTCAACTCTATGCGCAGAAAAAAATTTAGTGCGTGCTTGATTTCTACAATCGATACATTCTTTTTTACAAAATTAATTTTTTTTTTTTTAGTTTTTTTTTCTAGTTGCTTTTGTATTATACAACTTTTTGACATTTTAGCACTTGTCATATTTTCTTTTTTATTGCTACTTTTAATAATGTTATGGCACCCAATTCGTTACAGTGGGCCTGGCACTAATTTTCAAAATTTTACTAGCTATCACGCCACTGTGATACCACTAGACATCCCGGTAGTAAGGCTATCGAATGTACGTTTCGCGTAGCATGGAGGTCCGGGAGTAAGCCTTGGACCCGTGACTAACAGATCAATTGACTTTGGAAGTTTGGTGATGAGTTCGCGCCAAGTGCGATTGGGCTTAGGGGAATAAGGCAAGGCGCCCGCGACCTACTATCGACGATGAGTGTCAAGACAGCTCACAAATACTAGTTCAAGTATACTCTGGTGCGAACGCGTAGTTAAACACATGCAATGTGTCGCTAAATAATTTCTAATCTAACGCTAAGCAAACGCGATGACACACGCACGTGAAAACACGAAAAACCTAAAGCTATTTTTACAAAATTCTCGCTTAACTTACTTTCCTTCGAAAAAGAAGGTGTCTTGGACGCCTGTTAGAAGTGAAGCATAATTATTTTTGAATTGAAAATTTTAAATTGAAAATTAGAAATTTGAACAATATAAGAATTAGATGTCTAATTAAATCGATATATTTTAAAATAAAACTAAAAATTTGGAGAGTTAAAAAAGAATTTTATTTATTTATTACATTTCATAAATGATATTATTGGATTGTGATAACTGAAATATGAAACGTAAGGTTTGGATTCTATATCATCTATAAATCTTGTCAAAACTGCATCTAAAGTTGTTCCTCCTCTTCTTCTAGTCAAAGTTTCATGACTGTTATTCATTTTTAATTTAAATTTATCAAAAAAAGTGATTTTTCAGAATTTTTTTCTTAAAAATAACAATTCAAGTCTTCAACTAGTGGCACATTATAATTTTTTTTGTAATAATCAGATAATGATTTATCAATTTACTCTATATTTTACATATATTTTTTCCAGGAGATACATATGAGGCGTCGGATGGAAAAACGACCTAACGCAAAGAATGTCGTTTCGAGAAAAATCGATCTAAAGATTGTAATCGCTTGTTTGCCACAAAATAAAAATTATTACTGAAAAAAATATATTACTACAATAAAATATCACTATTCAATAGTGCAATTCTGTTAAAAAAAATTTTGTTTGTTCAAAGTTTTTTACTAAAACCATTAAATATAAACATTATCACTTAGGTCGTTTTTCTATCATACGGGTTTTTTGACAGGGTTTTTTGCTAATTTATTAATAATAGACTTAGTATTGTCACAGGGCTCGTTTTCCTGAGGACTAATTTTCATAATCAATCGCGACCGGCTCACGAAAACCCTCGACGACTCGACGTTAGCAGTCCTCAGCCTGTAGACAATATGCACATACAGTGCACACGACAACTTGTCGGTTTCTTCAGTATCTGAAATCGGGGGGGAAAGACGCGTACCCCAGCTGAAAAAATCCATATGGAAATCCGTCAGGAAATCCGTACTGGGAACTATAAGGGTTCCTGTAAAGGATCCCATACGGGTTTCCGATACTGATATTTGGTCAGGGTTCCCGTATGGGTTTCCATACAGGTTTTCCATACGGCAGAGCGTTTGTTTACGCTTTAGTTTCTTTGTCCGGCCGCCGCGCGATCGGCCGAACTTTAATTGTCAACAACGCGAGTTAATAATTTTAGTCTATTTTGTTTATTGTTTATTTTTTTCTTTCTTGTTAATAAACCAAAGTTGAAATTAAACCTTTGCGCAGATTATTTTTTCTATCGAATAAAAATATCTCTCTTTCTCCTCCGTTATCTTCCTACGGTTAGGATAGTTATTTTCCTCCTTGATTTTTTTTTTTTTTTTAGCTTGGGTAAAATTACCCCGCCCGCTGCCGGTATCTGAAGGCTAGTTCGCGAACGCGTCTCCCCAAGCATGTCTTAATTTTCCGTTTTCAGGTGCACGGACGACAACGGGAGTACTCGGAGGGGAGTACTCCAGGATAATTAATTGTTTACAGCTCAGTCCGACGGCGAGAGTGCAAGGCCGTTTTTCCCCGGACGAGCACTGTAACAAATTACAACCCGTATTGTTTACAAACAAATAATATTAGAACGGCTATTAGCCCGATATTAAATAATATCAAAACAAATCGAATTATGGTGAATCTCTCCTCGCGCGATAATTCACCGGTCGACGAGCACACCAACATGCACACACTCGTACACTCAGCTACTAGCTGAAGAGCGCCAAAACCTAGACAAAGACTTGGACTAACTCCGATACAAAAATCTAAGTACTTCCTGTACTTCGCACACACCTTGACTCTAACCCTCACACGAGCAAACATACAATGCTTAACCGCTACGTGGACTTACTTTTTTAGCAGGTGCACCTTCGCTCGATGTAACAATAATTATAATAATTACTACTAGCCCGAATAGCTTTACACAAGACCACAATGCCTTCCAAGGCCGCACGCTGACTTTCTGTGAGATGTTCGTCTTCCCCGCTCCGATCCAATGGCAACTGGATCACAGGAAAATCTACACAACTTCTCACTGATAACTTTATATAGCTCACTCCAATAAAGTTATCTAACAACACAAAAAAGGAAATTCTATATTTGCTCTCGGACACACGTGTGATCGCGCCAAGCGCTAAACTTAAAGTAATGCTGATCGGTAGATTTCGTCATCACCTGACTTACCGATCCGCATCTGCGTTCTATAACAGTTAGCGCGAAATTCGAATTACATTTCTGCGCTAGCTGTTACAGTATAATAGTAATAATTATATCACGTCAACAATAATTATCACGTCTCAAACGTTTATTCTGTCCTTTGGCACCAATATTTGAGCTAGAAGAAGTCTCAGTAGTTGTCTGAACCACTGTAACAAAAGTTTTAACTAATAAGAAATTCAATGATCACAGCAAGCGTAAATACCCAACGAGCACGCCAAGTTGATACTGGCTCAGCTGATCATCAGCAGTGAGCAAGTGCTGAGAACGCGCGATTTTTTTGCTGCATTTTACTTAAACTCTTCATGATTTATGCTATAGTTTGTGTTATTTAAATTACTTTTAAGTTATAGTCTGACTAACTTGGGTCTGCTGAATCTAATAAAGCAATTTCCAGAAAAACGACCTAAGTCGACTTAGGTCGTTTTTCCATCCGACGCCTCATATACTGCTACTATAGCCATAGTAATACATATCGCCATAAGTGCACATGTATGAATTTCATGTAGCCATAAGTATCCATTTCTATGGAAATTTCGGATAGCTTTACAACTTTTTTCTCAAATTTACGTTATCGCTAGTTTTATCCTCGTGATCAATAACCCAGCCCAAATAACCCTCCTAGGTTCGCCTGGATACTAGATTTAACCTCCAATAACTCATTTCTTTCTAGAGTAATAATCATCCCCCTTTAAGCGCAAATCACTTAACCCTTCTTTCAGCCCACCCGTAGAACCCCGAATTCCCATACGCCCGAAGACACATTTTTATAGTGGTTTTTGCGTGGAACTCTTTTATACGTAGAAAATATTGTCAAAATATACAATAAGTACTTATGGCGACTATGTAGCCATAAGTGTTGATTTAATTTTTGACATTTAAACTTTTGACGAAATGTCGCCATAACTCCTGAATGTAGCCATAAGTGTTTATATATTGGAAAAAAGTTACCATAAGTGCTTATCATCAAATGTATTATGGGCAAATCTCACGAGAATTCCAATTTTCATAAATATTCTTAAAAAAATAGTAAAAATTGAAGCACACTCACGAAATTTTAACAGCAGCTTTTTACAATCATTTCTAACTTAAACAAAAAAATTTAAATCGCTTAAAAAGTTATTGCAAAATTAAATTGTTTATTAACAAATCGAAAATTTTTTTGTAGCAATCGATTCAGAAGAAAAAAATAAGATGAAAATTACTAATTCATTTTTTTGATCCGACGCATAGTTTTATTGTTAAAAATCTTAAAACATTTAAAAATTACCAAAATCCTAGATTTTCAAAGTTTTATGGTTTTGTTGCTATGATTTGTACCTACCACGTTCAATCAAAAATTTAAACGCAACACAAACTCAAAATATATGTGCTGCATTTTTATATTTTGTAAATAATTAAAATTTATTTATTGAAACAAATTAATGAGAGGTTAAAAAAAATATGGAATTTAACTTTTAAAATAGAAAAAAATTTTAGACTTATTAGTAGTCATACAGTTTATTGACATAATAATAATCAACATATAATAATAATAATAAATTAATAAATTATTTACTTTTTTGGCTTTGATGTTTTTTTTTTTTTTTTTTTTTTACCTTTTTTTTAATGTAAAGACATTCAAATCTGCATTCAGGTCTGTTGAAAAAATGTTTACCAATTTTTTTGTTTATAATTTTTATAAAAAAATAAGTATTCATCTTATTTTTGTTCTTTTTCATTTGAGTATTAATCAAATCAAATTATGAATGCATAGTTAGCTCACCCATATTGGTACTTTTGCAAAGTCTCGATCATCACAACGCTTACGTCTATGAAACACTAATTTGAAATTCGGCTACAATTACACTGCTTCAAAATTGTAAACAATAATAGATTGGAAATTCATAATTACTTTCAAACTACTTCTGAATTTATAAATCTAATGAAGTCTCTGAGAATATATCATTTACTAGTTGAGTTTACGAATCAAACGTTTTTATTAAAATTATAAAAATAGTCCAAAAGATTTTTAAACGCTTTTGATTTTTTTTTTTTTTTTTTTTCATTTGTTTGAATAAGGTTTAATAAAACATGAATAATAAAATAAAGCAAATATTTTTTAAGATTTCTTGTGATTAAATTTTTAATTTAATATGTTAGGTACATAAAGCAAGAAAAATCGTAAAACTTTGAAAATCTAGGATTCCGGTAATTTTTAAATGTTTAAACATTTTTAACAATAAAACTATGCATTGGATCAAAAAAAAAAATAAATAATTTACATCTTAATTTTTTCTTCTGAATCGATTGCAACAAAAATTTTTTCAATTCGTTAATAAACAATTTAATTTTGCAATAACAATTTTAGCGAAATTCAGAATTCAATTTCCTTGCTGATCAGCGTTAGAAATCATTATAAGTAACTGCTGTTAAAATTTCGTGAGTGTGCTTCAATTTTTACTATTTTTTTAAGAATATTTGTAAAACTTGACATTCTCATGAGATTTGCCAATAAATAAATCAACTTGAAAAATAAAAATAAAATTATTTTTTTTCTTTTCGTAGAACTGATTAGTATCGTTAACTTATTAAAATTTTTTTATTTTCACCGTTTTTCAGCAATTAAGTCAACTCTAACTTCCAAAAGACACGAATTTTTGAAAACTTGGAACAAAAATAACAAATGTTTTGCAGGGCAACTTTGTCCTAAAATGAATTTTTACCAGTGAAAAATAAGGCTAAAGATTAAAAAACTCTAAAAATTGGTTAAAAAGAAAAAAGAAAAACAATTCATTTATCCAGAGTCGTACGGACAATTTCGGATTTATATACCTAAAATTTGGCAAAAAACTTCCTTTTGTATACATATATGTATCAATCGAATAGAATATATTTTCCGAGGTTGCAAAATAATTGCTGACAGTACCAGTTGTCCTAAGATAATCATTTTTTGATTTTTTTAAATTATTTTTTAATAATTCTAGGGCTCTGGGAGCAAGGGTTAAAAAAGGAGTATGTCTAGAGGGCATCTCAAGCGTACGCTATAGCGTATGCTATGAAATATAGCGTACGCTATAGTGTATACTGTGAAATATAGCGTACGCTATAAGATCTTCGTAGCGTACGCTATGAGATGTTTCCAGGGGCCTTATTCTGAGATTTAACGAATTCGAAACGATCAGTTTTACGAACGATTGCGTTATTCGTTAAAATTTTGAGCTATCGTTAAACATCAAATCATTAAGCAAAAATTGTTATGGAGTGGACCACTATTCGCTCGTAAATATTTCGGCTCATTCGCTCAACTTTAAATTGATAGACTACATGGCTCCATCTATGAGTCTAGGCGGGGACTTTAGTCCCAATTCTCACTCCCGCGCGCCGTAGTGCTGGGCAGTACCGTTGTCGCTGTTGCTGCTGCCACAGGCCTCGCGTGCTGGCTTCTGGTTTTGGTGCTCAAGTGTGTGTGTGTGCACCAGAGAGTTCTCCCGGCTTTTTCACGGTTCTTCTCATCGCCTTTTTCACCAGGTAGTCCCGGAACCTGCCTTTTCACCGTGCACCAGCTCATCTGGACGATCACAGACAGTAATTCTGTGATCATCAACAACCTCGGAGCCGCGCCATTACCACGTGTACCAGCTACTCTTCACCGGTGGTCCACGGAGAATTTGTCTGGTTCAAGGACAATCCTCACTCATCGAACATCTCCAGGTATTCAGGTGCAAGGAACAGTCATTTCCTTGCCCCTTCTCACTTTTCATTTTCTCTAGCACAGAATTTACGACTCTGTGCTGATTTCGTCTATCTCAATGTGCACAAGCACGTAGCCATTTCGGTCATTTTCTCTCTCTCTCTATCTCTCTATCGGGTTATCTCTCTCTATTTTCAAGGACACTCTCTGCTGCTACTCGACCAACGCTCACACCTTTTAATGTAAATAAGAAGACTCTCATAATTGAAGTTCAAATCAATATCGGTGTTTACATTTACTTATGACTTGACTGTTACGCTCGGGCCTCTCTCTCTCTTCAAGACAACGCTCGTGAATAGACGGTTTCACTCGCCATTTTGTGAAACTTCTCTGGTTTCTCTTGGTTCTTTCTCGTGACTCTTTCTCATCATCCTCAACGTAGTCATCTCATCAGTACAGTCAACTCGACGAATCATCTACTTAGTGTTGCCTCAACTCGGAAGACATTTGATCTTCAATTAACTCAACGGCTCGGCTCAATTCAATTCTTGGGTTAATTGCTCAGCAAGGAGAGCTTTCACGGCGTGGCATTTTCAGGTATTGCGCTCAGAACCGGTAACAATAATTTACCGGTGCTTTTACATTGCCCTTCTCACAGCCAGAAAATCAATAAAATTACTGTGCATTCTCTTGCTCTCTCTCTCTTTTCTTTGTGCTGTCTTACACGCAGCCATTTTCTTTTCTACTCTTTTCAAGGCCATTCTCTGTTGCTTTGTTTACCTCAACTGTACTCAAGCAAAACTCGTATTTATGGTTTGAATTAATATAATCAAATTCGTCAAGAGTTTTGACTAGGCGGTTTCTCAAATTAGTTAAGTTTCTTTACACGGAAATTAATGCTGGCAATTCTCAATTCAACATATTCTCATATCTCAGTTTCTCTCTTTAATCAGTTATTATTCTCTCTCTCAAGCTCATTCTCAGCTCATTTGCATTAATTCATTAAATTCAACTTAACCTTCTGGATAGTTCTCTTAAGTATACTACACTAATTGATTTTATCTCATTTTACATTTCAACTGGACCTGGCTCAATAGTGATTCTCCATAATTTATAATTAAATTATTTTATACTTTGATGATTTGTCTTATTCTATTTTATAGTAATGAGCTCATGTTATCAACATCAAACTTATTAATCTGTCAATACACATTAACTACTTAAATTTCATACTTGTTGATTAATTATTAAGAGATTTAATAAAAGTTATTCAACTTGAACCTTTTTTTGTAAATAACAATATTCTTAGAAAATAAAATTCAAATAAACTTAATTAATGGTCTACTCATTTTATTTGGCAACCCTCCCCTACCAGCTTTTAATCCGGCAAATAAAAATAAAATTAATGAAGCAGTAAATCCGCAACAAAAATCTTACCACAATAAAACTTTCTCGTTTTCCCAAAAAGCAGTTACTTCATTTTATTATTATTATTATTATTATTATTATTATTATTACATGCTTTTCTTTAACTCACTGTTGTTTTTCGTCGTCGTCGTCGTCGTATGTTCAAAACTGCCAAGCTCTATAACTTGGAGCCTGTAAGAGCTAGAGGTCTGAAATTTTGCAAAGGGTCTAGTTTTGGATGATATTACATTAATCCGTAGTCACTTCTCGACCTTGACCTCCAGGTTGCCGATGACGGGGGTACCTGGGGGGTCATATCCGAGAATTTGGGCTAAATTCTTCGGGGATGACTTTGAGAGAAGTTCTGGAATATTTATCGAAGCAATTTGAACTTAGGTACCCACGTCACCGATGATGGGGGTGTCCGGGGTACCTGGGGGTCATCTCCGAGAGTATGGTTGAATTCTCGGAGTATGACTTTGGATAGAGTTCGGGGTCGTTTTAGATCATATGAAAAAGAAGTTTGAACCTGGACAGCCAGGTCGCCGATGACGTTTTTTTTATAATTTCTCAAAACTTTTTAAAGACAAGCATGTTATCGCTTGGTGGTTAGATAATTTATTTATTTATTAAAAAAAATTCGAACGCCCAGCGTTACGAGGCTTTATTGCTTGTTTTGAAGGAAATGGTAGCGGTACGTACGAACAGGTTTGAAATGTTGGGTTTGAAAATGGGTATGACCTGCCAAAGAAATTATGGTTTGAACCCTGCAAATCTTCAAGTCACAAATCATTTGACAAATGAAGATGCAGATAATAACAACAACGGTAACACTAATTATTTTATCCTTTGAGATTAAATTGAGAACTAGTTTAGTTGATGTTAAGTTTGAATTTTCCGTTTAAAGTAAATTTTTCGTTTTGTAAAAGGGCAAAAGTAAAAATTTATCATTTTTTACATTTATTTACAGACTTTACATTTATTCTTCATTTCATGATGGGTTAATTTGAAGTATTTAGCTTGCCTTTTTTAAATTTCGGTCACTACTAATGTCTAACGTTTACTTTAACATGCGTAATACAACGCTTGATAAAGTTAGCGTTAAACTGTAGACATTACGCGTTACATCGATTTTTCCGAGCGTTAAATTGACATTCTTCCGTCGCTAAGTAATAACGTGCTGAATTTTCGTTAAAAATGAATAAATAATTGAACTACGCGCGCGCAATGGCATCTTAAGGATCCTTACGAAAGCGTCAAAAATCTCAGAATAAGGCCCCTGTGTACGCTATAGCGTATGCTATGAAATATAGCGTACGCTATAAGATCTTCGTAGCGTACGCTATAGCGTATGCTATATAATATTGCGTACGCTATAGCATGTGCTATAAAATATAGCACACGTTTTAAGATGTTTACAGCGTGCGCTATAGCGTATGCTATGAGATATAGCTTTCGCTGTGAGATCTTCGTAGAGTACGCCTTGAGAGGTTAATATCGCACGTTAAATTGTAGCATACGCAAGGAGAGGTTTGTAGCGTACGACAAAAATAGCGTACGCTAGGAGCGGTTTGTAGCATACGCTAGGAGAGGTTCGTACGTACGCTAGGAGCAGTTTGTAGCATACGCTATAAAATACAATATAGCGTACGCTGTGAGAGGTTTATAGCATACGCTATAGCACATGATATAAAACTAATACAGCGTACACTATGTATAGCGTATGATATAAACCTAATACAGCGTAGGCTATAGCGCATGATATAAAACCAATAAAGCGTACGCTATAGCGCATACTATGAGTTTGCAACGGTTGATATAACATATTGAGTGTGTCTCAGCGAAAAAAAAACCTCAGGCCAAAAGCTGCCAGGTAAGGAGCTAGAAGAAGGGCTTGCCACGATTAAAAAAATCCGTAACCCCTACTTTACCCGAAATTTTCATGCGGCGATAAGAATTTTAACTGATTACCCCCTAGCCAAGAAAATAGCAACAATACCCTCCGCAGCCACGAATAAAAAATTTCTTAAATTACAAAATTCAAAAATGCTTTCCCACCACGTTAAAACTACGTGGACAGTTTCATGCCACGTTAAGAATGCGAGCTTCTTGCGTGCTCAATCATCACGATAATAAACAATTAAATTATCGACCTCCTGCCAAGTTAAAAACACGACAAGTCGTTCCCGCTATTTTTGATTTATCTCTTGCTAAGAAATATGTAGCTTGTTATGTTGAATCCCCGCCACGAAGAGAATTAAAGCTAACATTAAAAACTTTGGGACCATTGAATATTTTTATTGCATATAAATACTTTTTATTTCATAAAGTTCAGCTTAGCGGAGTGGAGTTTTCGCCCTTACGGGCGTTTAAAGTTTTTGCATCTCCGATTTGGAGAGTGCAGTTATCATACAGCTTAGGCCTTAAAAAATTAATTTTAATGTTTACTATGAATAATATGTACCTGTCAATTATGTATCCTCTGGGAACAATCCAAGATCAAAGATTTATAATGAGAAGCGCTTGAGAGATAACCTGCACCGATTTAGAGTGATTTTTTTTATTGCTTTGAAAGAAAATTATAAATTTTTTTGTTTAACAGGTTGGATAGTTAATACCTTTGTTTCTAAGAAAATAAAATGTTAATAATTTAATGCAATAATTTAATTTTTTCTCTCCTTTCTAGAAAAAAGTCTATAAAATTAAAATTTCTGGTTTTATGAGGTCGGTAAAAACTCGCGGGGCGAACCTTTCAATAAAAAATTGATTATGAAGCAAAGGGTGAAGGTTTCAAAGCAAGTTCAGATTTCCTAGCGTAACAATCTAATTAAATTTTGTAATGACGGCTTGATGCCGGAGATGTAAGTTAGAAAAAATTTAATAGTATACCAGTATTGTATCTGTATATTCTTTATGGATAATCCAAGAGCAAACGAATATGATGAGACACACTTGGGGCCCGAGGTGGGCTGTTCGAGACGAGACGATACGAGATTTTTATCCGGTCTTGGTCTTGATCTCGAAAAATTTTACCGGTCTCGGTCTTGGTTTCAAAGTCTCGGTAACGGTCGTGATAATTTTATTTATCTGAAAGCTAAATTAAAAATTTTTTAAAATAAATAAATAACTGTTTTTATGAAACTAGTCTCAATCGGCACGCAACTTTGAATTTTTTATAAGCGCCATCAAATTTTTAATCTTGAAAGTAAACAAACTATATATTTTTATTTTAAGTTAAAAAAAAAGGAAGTTGAACGAGAAAATTCTCAGAAAATTTTAATTGCAATCAACCTGTAAATAATAACAACACTTAATTCATCGCATATCTTTTGCAACCTGCAACTAAGTTCTGTTCGATTTTTTTTTGTTAGAACTCTCATTTTATTTTATAGAATTCTACTAAGAAATTTTTTTCATTTATTGTAACAAAGTATTCAGTTATTTATAAAAGATTGCAAAAATATTCTTAGTAACTAAGTATTCAACATTTCAAGTTATTCAAATTTTGAACATTTTAGACCAATCACATTAATAATAAATCGAGGATATTCGATCATCGTTCATCATGTCTAAAGGATTTTCAGTAAATAATGACAAATGAGTTATTTTCATAATTGTTCGATAATATTTTAAATAAAATTATTACATATAACTTATTTGAATTATCATATCTAACTGATTTGCAAAAAAAATGTTAAATATGTAGGGTTCATGGGTAAGGGTGTAAATAAAAAGACTTAAGCTCTAAGTTTTAAAATCTTTATGCATCATTCCGAATTACGGGTATACCTAAAATGACCTACTGCGGCTGTTCACCAAAATTATCTCTCGCCAAAAAAATCTAGTCGAAAAGAACTAGACGGTGAAGCGGACACTGCAGTGGGGTCCACAACAGCACGGAAAGCAGCATTCAGCTGCTCTGTGGTGCAACCTGCACGGTTGGCGCGGCGCAACCTCCACGCTGCGGCTCGGTGAATCTTCACTCCAAATTTCGGTGAAGATTCACCGAGCCGCACTATTTGCGAGCGCGCTGATTCGCACGCGCAAGATCCTTGCTTTGCCGTCGGCTCTGTTCGCTTTGAAACTTTCCAGAAATATTCATCGAAGTCTAATGAAAAACTTCTCCGCTGGATATTTTTTCAAATATAAGTTTTTATACTCTTTTTTTCAATCCAAAGTTTTAGGTTAGAAACTGTGAGTTTTTGATTTTTAATAGTTAATTACTCGGCTCTGAAATACTTTAAAAATATTTGGACCGTTCTGTTGGCAGCGGAAAGAGTTCAACAATATGCTGCTAAAATTTCATTAAAAAATATTAAATCGTTTACGAGTTCTTGCAAGTTGAACAAAAAATGCGTGTATTGAGAAAATTTTGACTTTTTTGTTCAACTCGCAAGAACTCGTAAACGATTTAATATTTTTTAATGAAATTTTAGCAGCAAATTGTTGAACTCTTTCCGCTGCCAACAGAATGGTCCAAATATTTTTAAAGTATTTCAGAGCCGAGTAATTAATTATTAAAAATCAAAAACTCACAGTTTCTAACCTAAAACTTTGGATTGAAAAAAAGAGTATAAAAACTTATATTTGAAAAAATATCCAGCGGAGAAGTTTTTCATTAGGCTTTGATGAATATTTCTGGAAAGTTTCAAAGCGATATATTGAATAGATAAAAAATGACAGTATTTTTGAAACAGCGGATCGGGCTGTCTGGGCCGATCTCGAGCGTCTCGAGCGCTAAGGCAGTTTGTGAATCCAGGCCCTCATTTCCATTGTTATCTATAATATACCATATAAATAAATATTGTTAGTAAATTAATGAAAACTTTTAATTGCATTTATAAATTGAAAGCATCGAATCACCAGAGCCGACGGCAAAGCAAGGATCTTGCGCGTGCAAATCAGCGCGCTCGCAAATAGTGCGGCTCGGTGAATCTTCACTCCAATTTTCGGTGCCGCAGCGTGGAGGTCGCGCCGCGCCAACCATGCAGGTTGCACCACAGAGCAGCTGAACGCTGCTTTCCGTGAGTAAGTTGTTTAATCAGCGCGCCGCACGGAATATTTAAATTAAAAAAAAAAAAAAACTTTTGCTGAAATTGAATTTTTATTCTAATTTTTTTTTTGTTAAAATATATTCAAAAAAATCTAATTTTCTAGAATATTTTTTTTAATCAGCTTTTTCGGAAAAATATCCATTTTTCATGAAAAAATGAGAGAAAATTTCGCAATGAGTTGAGTTGATGGCATTTTAATTAATCAATCTGATGAAAATACACAAGATAAAATATTCAAGTGGTGAATATGATTGAGCTTAAAAATCTATATAAAATTTGGTATGAATTATTGTTGAGTTGAAGTGGTCGGAGACTCGTGTGTGTAACGCCACCTGTGCCTGACGCCGACAGGCTAGCGCGGCCTGCGTAGCCGCGGTGGCAGCAGTCGATGACGCAGCAGCGTATGGTACAGACGCGCCCGTTATTGAGATTACAGATACCGATTGTTGTTAGAAAGAAAATTATAATGAAGTACCCTAATCAGAGTTTAAAACTTAAATACTGTTGTAGTCATTAAGATACCCGATCCAAACCATCCTACGCGTTTAAGCCTGTGATATTAATCCAACAGGTTTTGGGCCACAGCACGCGGTTTGGTGATCGTATTTTTGACTAAATTTTTTTTGCTTTGTCGCTGGTTGTCGTTTTTTTTTTCCCTTGGTCAAGTGTGCCAGTGCGCGTGCAGGAGGGAAAGAAAAATTAACCAGGAGAAAATCAGAGTTAAAGTGATTTGTTTTCTCTGTCAACGTGCTGCGAAAATGGCCGAGGACCTAGAAGGAAGAAAACTCGACGACATTACGGAGGTCGACGGACAATGGAGCAACGACGAAATCGTCGCGGAGGTCGACGGGAAGAAGAAAAACGAGGTAGGAAGTGAGAAGTGCGAGGAAAAATTTTTTTTGTGTGCAAACGCGTGTCGGGCGACGGCGGTAGAGGCCGAGTTTTCGAACCACTCGCTGGGGATTGTCGTGACTCGCGCGCGCACGCTGATTGGCTCGCACCGGTCTGTTCCTCCCCTTTTTCTCGAAATCGGATGAACGCGCGGGAGATTGTCGTTATCGCTGTTTTCGTTTTTTTTTGATGCATCATTTTTTTTCTTCGACTTTTGGGACAGATCGGCATTAGTTATTTTTTTTCTCTTTTTCTTAGTTTCCTCACGTGACGGATTTTTTGTTGTTTTGAGCTGTAGAATGCGGGTCGATTTGTTACTTCGCATACCTCCTGCCCGTCTCGAAACGCGCGCACACGAGGCATGACTGCAGCATGCGAGGAAAGTTGGCCGCGATCTCGATGGACTAAGCGAGACAGAGTTTGACGTTTTATTCTAAATTAATTGTCTCGAGATTGCACCACCATACCGCGGGTGATTTTCGTGTTACGTTAGTCGCTCGCATGGGCCATTGCGTGAACTTGTGCTTTGAGAATCATGCGCGCATGGCCACTCCCCGGACCGGAAAGGTGGTACTTTTTCTGAGAATCCATGGGAAGGTGCGTGTGATTTTTGAAGTATGGGGGATACAAATGGCTCGATCCAAGTTTTCCTGATCATGGTATTATCATGGAATTCAAGGATTATCCGTCTTGTAGAGGGTATTTTGGTAATATTTTTTGTGTCTACAGGACAATCCCGCCGATGACGACGGAATACATGGTGGTAGGGATGACGATATGGAAGTCAATGAGGGAGGTAAATCGACTAACGACGATGAAACAGAGGTTTCCGAGGACCTTGAGAGAGGTAATTTTTTTTGAAATGTTCTGAGTTTTTTTTTCAATCAGAGTTAAATTAGAGTTGATGTGTCGACACAATCAGAGATTAATTATTTAATCAGAAAAACCAAAATACCAAAAGAAAAAAAAAAAAAATCTCAAACTTTCAAAATTTTTTTTAGAAAAATCAGTGGACACGCTAATGGCGGGTGATGGCAAAACCACCCCAACGCTATCCGACAGTGAAATAGCCGATGAACTGGGTAGGCAGGCAGAGTATTCGGGCGACGGAGCAACCGGGTTGCCAAAAATGCCGACCCTGAAACCAGCCCCGGGCGTGGTCACTGAAATTAAAAATCAGAATGGAAAGTCGAGCTTCACCAAGCAGGTGATGGTCCAGGTGCACACAGGCAACGGAACCATCCCAAAGAGTGAAAGCGCAAAGGCAAGGATTTTGACAATCCACCTCCAGGACAAGCTACCGAACAATCGCTTCGTACCCGTGGAGCTGTACATGGCCGAAAAGGCGGAGAACAGGAATCTGAGGGACTTGCTGGCCATCTCAGAGAGCCTTATGCAGGACTACAAAGAAACGGCTGCGAAGTCCTTGGCGTCGGAACAAAATCTCCATCAGCGCGTCATGCAACCCAGGGTAAGAGAAATTTTACACTCCACCGCGATTGATCCCTCAGATCGGGTTACAGGTTTATCAAGGGGGCAGGGAAAATTAAAATCAGTAGGAAATTATAATCCCTATAAAGTCGATCACAGAAAGAGTCAGAGTAAGACAGAGGTGAAAGGGGCTACAAAAGTAGATAAAGACCGGGGCAGTGTGGATTGCAGCGAGGAGGTGATACTAGGAGAAATCAGAGAAAATCCTAACCTCAAAAATTCGAGAAAATTGAACGAATCAGTTGTAAATTTAGAAAACGAGTCAGGCAACTTGAATTTTTCGAACGATTTGGAGTATAATCAGAGTGAGGCAGATAGCTCTCTTCACATGCAATCCACACTGAACCGTGTCGACAAGACCTTGAGGGAAATATCTAGAAGGAAAGTAGGGATAGAAAGATATAAACTGACGAAAGAAAAAGAGTTTAGACTCTGGTTTGCCCAATTAAAGAATGAGTTGTTTTTAGAAGGCTTGTCAGATGTTATTGATTCGGATGTGGTGTCGGATGTTGAGTTTTCTTTGGAGGAAAGAGCAGTGAGGGAGACACAGGTCAAAGCGATAATAATAGGCAGGATTGATGATTATCATCACAACCTTGTCTTGAACATGAATGATCCGAGAAGGATGATTGCATGTTTAAAAAATCAGAGAGCTCTGATGAAAAATATGTCAGACACAACAGTGAGAAATGAGTTGAGGAAAATGAAAATGAATCAGAATGAATCTGTGGCTGATTATATTCAACGATTTGAATCAGTAGTGAGAGAATATAACGAACTTGAAAACACTGATGATCTGACCTCCAAAGAACTCACAACAGACCTTTTCAACAACGTTAGACATACGATCCCGGAAATTGTGAATCAGTGGCGTAATTATAAAACTCTTAACGAAAAAGAAATGAGTTACGAAAAATTAAAAACGACAATGTTACAGGTTGAGGCGGACAACAGGGAGTTCCGCACAAATCAGGGTCAAATCAGGAGCAACCAAAATCAGCAGCAAAGAGGTCAAGGAGGCAATAATCAGAGGGTGTACAATGTGGCAGCCCGCATGGCGACGCAACAGCTGGCAAACCTTAACTGGACGGCGGTTTTTAACCCCGCCCTGAAAGATAAAAAGTGCCATCGGTGCTTCAGACGGGGACACTATAAGGACGATTCCCCCTTGAAGCCCTTAAATCTCCATTTCTGTGGCACCTGCAACACCATCGACAATCACATCGCCAGGACGTGTCCAAACCCTAAGTATGAATATTTGAGTAATATGAATAAAAATAATGATCTGAGTGGGAATTTTTCAAATCGTGGTGGAGGTGGGGGTAAAGTGGCGCGCGGCCGGAGTAACCGTTCCAGTCGCCGGAACGGGAGGCCTTACTCTCAGGGGCCTTCGGCAAATTTTGCTAATCAGGTGAGAGAAAATTTCATTCCGGATAGTAAGATTACTTTCATAGCGGACTCAGGAGCATCTGAGCATATTGTAGGAAAGGGCCTTGTTCTTAAAAATTTCAGAAAGTGCTTAAAGGGGGTTATAAAGAGTGCAAATAGAAATCAGATGGCGGATATTAAAATTAATGGCAAGGGAGATTTAATTTTGAATAGTGAATCAGGGAAAGGCGTTATATTGACAAATGTTTTGTTGACACACGGTATTTCTGGGAACTTGTTGTCTTTGAGTAAGTTTGCTGACGTGGGATTGACGATACATTTGGACAATAAAAAAATCAGAATTTTCGATAAAAAATCAGATGTTAATTATTTAACCGGTGTTCATAGAAAACCTAACTGGCTGGTTAATTTTTATGGAATAAAATCAGAAGGTATGGATGAGTCTCATGATTATGAATGCACCGCACGTTTAGTGTTGGTCAGCCAACTCAGTGAACAATCTCAGACAACAATCGACGGACTGTCAACGTCGGAGGGAGTGACTGATAAATCAGAGTTAAACCCGTCTGTGATTGGGAGGGAGAAAGACACTGGGGTCGCTGACGACGTTTCTAATGAGTCAGAATTTTTCATAGACGCGGATATGGATAGCGATAAACTTAGAAGGGTGATACACGAGATGAGTGAGAGTAATGGATGTTTTGAATCAGGGGCATATGTCAGTGTTAAATCAGGGCATAAAAATCGAAGCTTAGATAAGCTAACAGAGGGTATGAAGTGGCACAGAAGACTGGGTCACGCCTCTGTAGGGTATCTGCGTAAAATGAGAAGAGAAGTGGATGTTTTGAGGAATGTTGAATTTGGGGATGAAATTGCGGAGTGTGACGTATGTGTGTTGGCAAAGATGCAGAGGCTACCGTTTAAAGAAATCAGAGTAGTGTCAGAACGTCAGTTACAGGAGATACATACAGACGTATTGGGTCCAATAAAGCCCACGTCTTACCGTGGCTCGGAAAGGTTCTATATCATTTTCACGGATGATTATTCCAGGTTTGCGCTGGGGTATCCTATGAGATATAAAAGCGAGACAGGAAAGCGCCTGGAAGAATTCTTGCGGAAAGCCAGAAATATTCTGGGCCATAATGCTAAGGTGTGTTACATCAGAGCTGATTGTGCGCGGGAGATCCTGGGTGAGGACTTTCACTCGTTGATGCAGGCTGAGAAGATCGACGCAGATTTCTCACCTCCATATACCTCAAAGCACAATGGCAAGGCCGAGAGAATCAACAAGTTCATAGAGTCAAAAGTAAGGGCTCTGTTGATTGACTCAGGGTTGCCGGGTTCAATGTGGCCTTAAGCTGCTGATTTTTCCATACACGTTTATAATCGTACGCCGCATAGGGCGAATAACTTTCAAACACCACTGAAAGTGTTCGCTCAAAATCAGAAACTGCATGTCGAAAGGTTGAGAAGGTTCGGATGTAAGGCGTACGTACACTTACTCAATCCGGCTACAAAATTCGGTGAACAAGCTCTCGAGACAGTGCTTGTTGGATATACCAACTCGGGTTACTTGTTATGGCACCCACAATCAGGGAAGTTCATTAACTCCAGAAATGTTGGGTTCAATGAAAAGATTGTCTACAAAGATGATTTTGAACATAAATCAGAAGTAATACAAGTACCTGAATGCGAAAATCAGAATGAATCAGTCGAGGATCAAAGTGTGGATTTTATGCGTGAGAAAAACAATGAATGTCAAGAAGATTGTGTGAATGAATCAGAGAAAGCGACCGAGGAAATCAGTGAAAATCAGGTGAAAAGTAAAGTAAGACGAGGTAGAAAAAGAAAGTCAGAAACAGTGGAAAAATCAGTGGTAGTGCCAGCCAAGAGACACCAGCCATCGCGAACGGCTAATGAGAGGAAAGATTATTCCACGTTCGCGAGGACCGGGGAAAAGGTGGCTCGAATTGCAGACTCAAGTTTTGCTTACTTTGCAACAGACGACTTGGACAAGTCGACTGTTGTCTTCGAGGGAGATACCGGTAAATACCATCCTGAAGAGGATGAGATCAAATGGTCCCTCCTGGCTACCTTAAATAAGGATCCTAGCTCCTACGAGGAAGCTATGGCGTCCCCAGATAGAGAGTTTTGGAAAAGCGCAATAGAAGAAGAGTTAAACTCAATGCATAAAAATCAGGTTTGGGAACTGGTGGACAAACCAGTGTCTCGTAAAGAAGAGAAGAAGGCTAACATACTGGATTGTAAGTGGATTTTCAAGAGAAAATCAGAGGTAGACGGAAGGACCACAGACAAAGCCAGACTTGTACTAAGAGGTTTTCAAGATAGAACGCGCTATGAGTTGCTGGATACGTACGCGCCGGTATCCAGACTCCCATTAATCAGAAGTCTGTTAGCTGTAGTGAATAAATATGATCTTGAAGTCTGCCAGATGGATGTAAAAACTGCATTCCTGAACGGTGAACTTGAAGAGAGTAAATACATGAAAATTCCACCAGGATTAAATGTAAACAATGAAATCAGTGTTACAAAAATATGCAAATTATTGAAGGCCCTCTACGGACTTCCCATAAGTCCTAGAAGATGGAACAAGAGACTTACAGCAGAAATGGATAAGTTGGGCCTCACAAACACGGTTCATGAACCGTGTTTATATACTCGCATAAAGGAAGGGCAGATAGATGCCGCAGTAGTTTATGTGGATGACTTTATCATAATGTCAAATTCAGTGGAGAGATTAAATCAGATTAAATCAGAGTTAAGTAGAATATTCGAAATGAAAGACCTGGGCGAACCAAAGTCTTTCTTGGGTATGCGTATAATCAGAGATAGAAAAAATCATGTGTTGAGAATTGACCAGTCAGAGTATACTAAGAAGGTGTTAGAACGATTCGGGATGGAAGATAGCGTACTCAAGAGAACTCCGATGGAGTCCAGGCAGGTACAAAAAAGAAGAAACGACAAAGCTGGAAAATCAGAGAATCAGAAAGACGCAGTAAACCCTAAAGCACCCTACAGAGAGGCCATAGGGAGTTTGTTGTATCTGGCTGGTGGTACTAGACCAGATATAACCTACTCAGTAAACATTTTATCTAGACGGCAGACATCCCCCACGGGAGAGGACTGGGAAGACGTTAAGCGGGTCTTTCAATACTTGCGTGGTACGACTGAGTTGGGGTTAAAATATACAGCTAAATCAGATGGACTTACAGCCAAAACCGACTCAAGCTATTGCGACTGGACAGACTCCACTTCGACAAGTGGATATATAATTTACTTGTTCGGTGATCCAATAGCGTGGCGAAGTCACAAACAATCAGAGGTCTATCGCTCGACAGCAAGTGCCGAGTACGCAGCTATGAGTGAGGTAAGCCGGGAACTTGTGTCTTTGGACAAAGCTCTCCGGGATGTTACAGGTGAGACCATGTTGCCATTTGAAATTTACTGCGATAACTCAGCGGCTGTGAGCAACACTCAGAAGGAGGGTTGTCATAAGCTGTGTGATTTTGACGAGGACTTGGCTACTATTCACGCTAACCTTAAATTCCGTGATAGAATGGGTAACCGGCCTGAGTTGTCTGATAAACACGAGGATAAAATTAAACAGCTGGTTGTTAAAGGGGTAGCTAAAGTCTTGTGGATTCCCACAAGGGAGAATACCGCGGACATATTTACGAAGCCGCTGGAATACGGTTTATTTAATCAGTTTGTTACTCAGATCTTTAAAACCGCAAAATAATCAGATGAATTAATAATCAGAGGTATAATTTGAAAATTATATTATGATATTTTATTTATTTTTCAGCCCGGAGTACAGGCAGAACCTGCAGAACAGGGAAAACAGACGACCCCGTCAACAGTAATGAACAGAGGTGGCGGAAACTCCAGAGGGAGAGGACGTGGAGGTCGAGGTCGTGGTTTCGGTCAACAGAGTGCACAGTAGAAACAATTTCCTGTGTGTGTGAATGAAAGTTTAATTTTCTAAAGTTAGAGTTTAGATTGTTTAGATTAGAGCTGTATCTGCTTGAAGAGTAATTAAAATCAGAGGATAGATTTAGGTTTAGGAAGATTGAGAGATTTATAACGTTGAAATCAGAAGTTTAAATTAATGTAGAGTTGGAAAGCTAAAGGTTGAATACTTAATTTGTAAGTTCGAGAAATTAAGATAGAAATCAGATGTGAATTATATCGTAGAAAGCTTGTAGATTGTATAACATGTGTAAAATTTGTAAACGCCCACACGAGTGCCGAGGAGGGAGTGTTGAGTTGAAGTGGTCGAAGACTCGTGTGTGTAACGCCACCTGTGCCTGACGCCGACAGGCTAGCGCGGCCTGCGTAGCCGCGGCGGCAGCAGTCGATGACGCAGCAGCGTATGGTACAGACGCGCCCGTTATTGAGATTACAGATACCGATTGTTGTTAGAAAGAAAATTATAATAAAGTGCCCTAATCAGAGTTTAAAACTTAAATACTGTTGTAGTCATTAAGATACCCGATCCAAACCATCCTACGCGTTTAAGCCTGCGATATTAATCCAACAATTATAATTGATGAAACTCAAAAAAGCGCCACTTTTTTGTAAGTGGGTACAGGCTTGAAAAATTTATTTTGGTTTCCGGCTACATATGATTTGCAACAATTAATTAATTAATAATTATGATATAATTTATTATACAGTATGGTTTACACATTATAGATAAAGATTTTTTAATAAACTACATTTATTGTACATAGCCATTGGATAACGTAAGTTTCCTTTTAGAAAGTTAGTTTAAACTATAAATATTGCATGCAGTAACATATTTCTAAAATATATTTGTTCGAATAATTATAAACATTTACTTTAAATATTCCTACTAGAATATTTTTATCATTTTTTTTAAATTTAATACACAAGGAAAATAAATAACAAACTTAATCCTCTTATAAATACTTTACAGTGAAAAAAATTTACATTATTTATAACCTTTTAAAATAATTTAATCTTTCGCTACTGTTTTCATTTCTTTATTTCAGTTAAAAATTAGAAAAATAAGTTTTTTCAGTACTTCAAACCAAAAATTTTATGAACAAAGACGTATATTTAGTTTACTTTTAGTAAAAATAATAGACTCCATCGAAACCAAGATTCAACTTTAAAATTAAGGAGTTTGTCATGAATTATTTAAACAATGAAACTTTCAAATTATTTAGTCCAGTGGTACACTACAGCTTCATAATATTCATTTTCTTTTTTTTTAACTGTTTGATTAAGTACAACTTTCTAAAAGTCGGAAATAATAAGAATTCACTTGGTCGAAATATTTAAGTTTAGAAAACCACGAAGAATACTAAACTGCTACTGAGTACGAAAAACCTGAGTAAAAATTATAAAAATAAAAATACGTGTCCGCGAACTCAAACCACTAAGTATATATCAGCCTGAAAGCATTGAAGTAATGGATCCATTTTTTTCATCGGTAGTTTATTTATGAGTATTAGGTAATACTTCTTTCAGCAAAAGGTCTTCTTCCTGACTTTTTTCTGAACAAAAATTAATTAATTTAATCAAAAATTATTTTATCGTAAACATTTCTTGTCATTTTTTTGTTAATTACTTTAGAACTTATTGTTTCTCTTACTTTTTTAGCAGACTTTCATAAACTAAATCTGGATTTTGAATGGCTTTTAAACCTCGTTTTTTTCTTTTGCGAAGCATCTATAATGTGTAAACCATACTGTATAAGGTTTAAGATGTAATGAGTTTTTTGTTAATTTGATATGAAATATTAGGGTAAGAAGATATGCGTTGGAGTAATTCATTATTATCTATGTTTTTGCTGCTGTAAATTAATTCATGTATTTTTCTTTAATACATTGTTCGTGTAAATATATGTGTATGAATATTATTCTTTATGGCTTTTCTCCCACATTATAATTTAAATTTTGAAAATAAAATTTTACCAACACATTATTTAAAATAAAATAATTGGCACTTACGAAATTATAACATAATTTTTAATTAATTAATTGTTTCAAATCAGAGACAATCAGATGTAGCCGGAAACCAAAATAAATTTTTCAAGTCTGTACCCAGCTGAAAAAATCCATATGGAAATCCGTAAGGAAACCCGTATGGGGATCCATAAGGGTTCCCGTAAAGGACCCCATACGGGTTTCCATACGGGTTTTTTTTCTTTTGATTTTAATTTCACACTATCTCTTAATTTATTTAATATTATTATTAGATATTGATATATTATTCTTTATTAGATTCAATTATTAATAATTATTAATAATAAAATTATAGAAGAAAAAAAATTTGTTCGACTGAGATTCGAACCCACAACCCCAGGCATGGCAGGCAGACACTCTACCACCTGAGCCATTGAGCTAGCTTGCACCAAGACTTTAGATAAACTACTTTAACAACTGTTTTATATTTTATTTTTAACTAGTCTCTCTCAGTGCGCAAGGGCGAGCAATTGTATTACATTATCCAAATCTAAAACAAATTTTGTCGAAGCTTCATCTAAATTAAAGGGCTTAATCGACTAAGTTGTATATTAAAAGGGTTTAATTAAAGTCTTGGTGCATGATAGCTCAATGGCTCAGGTGGTAGAGTGTCTGCCTGTCATGCCTGGGGTCGTGGGTTCGAATCCCAGTCAAACAAAATTTTTTTCTTTGATAATTTTATTCTAAATAATTTTACCATCGTAATAAATCTATTGAAGAATATAATATTGGTAAGTAATTATGATATTAAATAAATAAAAAAAAGCATTAAAAAGAAAAAAAAAAAAAAAATCTGTATGGAAACCCGTATCGAAACCCGTACGGAAACCCTGACCAAATATCAGTATCGGGATCCCGTATGGGGTCCTTTACGGGAACCTTTATGGGTTCCCGTACGGGTTTCCTTACGGATTTCCATATGGATTTTTTCAGTTGGGTACACACTTACAAAAAAGTGTCGCTTTTTTGAGTTTCATCAATTATAATTCATACCAAGTTTTATATAGATTTTTAAGCTCAATCATATTCACCACTTGAATATTTTAATTTGTGTTTTTTCATCAGATTGATTAATTAAAATGCCATCAACTCAACTCATGGCGAAATTTTCTCTCATTTTTTTCATGAAAAATGGATATTTTTCCGAAAGAGCTGATTAAAAAAAAATTCTAGAAAATTAGATTTTTTTGAATATCTTTTAACAAAAAAAAATTTGTATAAAAATTCAATTTCAGCAAAAGTTTTTTTTTTTTTTTAATTTCAATATTCCGTGCGGCGCGCTGATTAAACAACTCACTGTTGTGGACCCCACTGCAGTGTCCGCTTCACCGTCTAGTTCTTTTCACTAGATTTTTTCGGCGAGAGATAATTTCGGTGAACATTCGCAGTAGGTCATTTTAGGTATACCCGAATTACAACTTGCATTGAGAATGGCATCCTGTCAGCTCAAGCACCCTTCGGCAACTGCCCTCTTCGGCGCGCGGCTGCTAAGTCCCTCGAAGGGCCCGCCCACTCAAACCAAGCTAGCCTTGCTCGCAGTTTTCAGGAAGACACTAGCTACCTGGCTGCTGCACACAGACAGTCCACCTACGTCATTACAGACTACCCATCTCTCTCGCTCCCTCTCATTCCTATTCCTATACCTATAGCTACAGTACCGATCCCACAAATATTACAATAAACAAGTTCTTCTAAGTCACTTGCGGACCAAGAACCAGATATGGAAAAAGTTCTTATTAAAACCCCCCATAACGCTGGGGGGAGCAATAAATCATTAATTTTTTATAAACAATTAAATAAACCGATAAGCTCTAAGCCCCCATAGCGCTGGTGACAACGATAAATAAATATTTTTCAACACACGGCGCAGAAAGTTCAAACTTTCTGATTTGTCCCAAACAGGGAGTTTGAACTTTCCTTGCCTCCTGTTGAAAAATATATTACACACGAGGGAGTGCAAAAATGAGCTAACCCTTAGCAAACCTTTGACACCCTCGCCTTCGGCTCGGGCATCAATTTCGGTTTGCTGAGGGCTAACTAATTTTTGACTCCCTCAGGTGTGTAAAATACTATTTTTATAAATAAGTAAATAAACCACCAAGATTGAAACCCCCATAACGCTGGGGGGAGCGATAAAAAAACTATTTTTTATGAACAATTAATTAAACCGTCAATGGGGGTTTCGAGCTTGGTGGTTTATTCAATGTTTATAAAAAAATATTTATTTATCACTCTCCCCATTGTTATGGAGGTTTAGAGCTTGTCAGTTTATTTAATTATTTATAAAAAATAATTTATATATCGCTCTCCCCAGCGTTATGGGGGCTTAGAGCTCGTCAGTTTATTTAATTGTTTATAAAAAAATATTTATTTATCGCTCCCTCAGCGTTATGGGGGTTTCGAGCTCGTCAGTTTATTTAATTGTTTGTAAAAAATTATTTATTGATCGCTCCCCCCAGCGTTATGGGGTTTAGAGCTTGGCGGTTTAATTAATCGTTTATAAAAAATAATATATTTATCGCTCCCCCCAGCGTTATGGGGGTTTTAAGCTTGGCAGTTTAATTAATTGTTTATAAAAAATTAATCATTTATCGCTCCTTCCAGCGTTATGGGGGTTTAGAGCTCATCGGTTTATTTAATTGTTTATAAAAAATTATTTATTTATCGTTGTTCCCAGCGTTATGGGGGTTTAGAGCTTGTCGGTTTATTTCATTGTTTATAAAAAATTAATAATTTATCGCTCCCCCCAGCGTTATGGGGGTTTAGAGCTTGTGGGTTTATTTGATTGTTTATAAAAAATTAATGATTTATCGCTCCCCCATTGTTATAGGGGTTTCGAGCTTGGCAGTTTATTCAATTGTTTATAAAAAATATTTATTTATCGCTCTCCCCAGCGTTATTGAGGCTTAGAGTTTGGCGGTTCATTTATTTATTTATTCATTGATTAATTATTTGCAACGGTTTCTCTTATTCAGCTTTCAAACTTGCGCGGTAACTGTGACGGTCAATCTTCCCAAATAAAGCGAGGGGCACCATAGTCCAGCATGCGCACAGCTCTGCGGTATGCGACTTCCCAACTAAACTCGACTAAACTCCTCAACTAAAGTCAAATAGTTCAGTTCACTTAACACCACTGGTCCCAAGTGGTTCTCATCATATTCCTTTGCTCTTGGATTATCCATAAAGAATATACAGATACAATACTGGTATACTATTAAATTTTTTCTAACTTACATCTCCGGCATCAAGCCGTCATTACAAAATTTAATTAGATTGTTACGCTAGGAAATCTGAACTTGCTTTGAAACCTTCACCCTTTGCTTCATAATCAATTTTTTATTGAAAGGTTCGCCCCGCGAGTTTTTACCGACCTCATAAAACCAGAAATTTTAATTTTATAGACTTTTTTCTAGAAAGGAGAGAAAAAATTAAATTATTGCATTAAATTATTAACATTTTATTTTCTTAGAAACAAAGGTATTAACTATCCAACCTGGTAAACAAAAAAATTTATAATTTTCTTTCAAAGCAATAAAAAAAATCACTCTAAATCGGTGCAGGTTATCTCTCAAGCGCTTCTGATTATATATCTTTGATCTTGGATTTTTCCCAGAGGATACATAATTGACAGGTACATATTATTCATAGTAAACATTAAAATAAATTTTTTTCGAGTTTATTTAGTGAAGGTTAAGAATACGCTGTTATTTAATAAATATTTTTTATGCTTGGTATATTTCTCGTGGTACCTTTTTTTTTACTAGTATGTAGATGTAGACACGTTGAGCCACAATACAAATTTTTTACCTATAATCAGACTTCTATGAATGCTTAATCAAACATTCATCAAGAAAGAGGTCGCTTCACGAGTACGAACGGTAACGTTCGATACTAGTACTCGATCTTCCTATAAGGCCTTAGCTGTATGATAACTGCACTCTCCAAATCGGAGATGCAAAAACTTTAAACGCCCGTAAGGGGGAAAACTCCACTTCGCTAAGCTAAACTTTATGAAATAAAAAGTATTTATATGCAATAAAAATATTCGATGGTCACAAAGTTTTTAATGTTAGCTTTAATTCTCTTCGTGGCAGGGATTCGACATAACAAGCTACATATTTCTTAGCAAGGGATAAATCAAAAATAGCGGGAACGACTTGTCGCGTTTTTAACTTGGCAGGAGGTCGATAATTTAATTGTTTATTATCGTGGTGATTGAGCTCGCAAGAAGCTCACATTCTCAACGTGGCATGAAACTGTCCGCGTACTTTTAACGTGGTGGGAAAGCATTTTTGAATTTTGTAATTTAAGGAATTTTTTATTCATGGCTGCGGGGGGTATTGTTGCTCTTTTCTTGGCTAGGGGGTAACTAGTTAAAATTCTTATTGTTGCATGAAAATTTCGGGTAAAGTAGGGGTTACAGATTTTTTTAATCGTAGCAAGCCCTTCTTCTAGCTCTTTACCTGGCAGCTTTTGGCCTGAGGTTTTTTTTTCGCTGAGACACACTCAATATGTTATATCAACCGTTGCAAACTCATAGTATGCGCTATAGCGTACGCTTTATTGGTTTTATATCATGCGCAATAGCCTACATTGTATTAGGTTTATATCATGCGCTATACATAGCGTACGCTGTATTAGTTTTATATCATGCGCTATAGCGTACGCTATAAACCTCTCACAGCGTACGCTACATTGTATTTTATAGCGTATGCTACAAACTGCTCCTAGCGTACGTTACGAACCTCTCCTAGCGTATGCTACAAACCGCTCCTAGCGTACGCTATTTTTGTCGTACGCTACAAACCTTTCCTAGAGTATGCTACAATTTAACGTGCGATATTAACATCTCAAGGCGTACTCTACGAAGATCTCACAGCGAAAGCTATATCTCATAGCATACGCTATAGTGCACGCTGTAAACATCTGAAAACGTGCGCTATATTTTATAGCACACGCTATAGCGTACGCTTTATTATATAGCATACGCTATAGCGTACGCTATATTTCATAGCATACGCTATAGCGTACGCTGGAAACATTTCATAGCATACGCTCGTGCGCTATAGCGTACGCTTGAGATGCCCTCTAGACATACTCTGATTACAGGTTACTCGGTCACAGACTCCAATGATTTGAGATGAATTTTTCCTAATTTATCAGAATTTTGTGTGTTAAACAAACTGCTACTTTGGCTGCGCCTCAGGCCCTCAAAATGGAAGTTTGAGGCGCAGCAAGACGCAACCAAAAAAAAAGTGCTTAAGTTCCGATATTTTTGACCAAAATAACGCGTATTTAAAGAGTTTTGGGTGTGTCTCACGGAAAAAAATTATGCCCCTCAACTATATAATACAGTAAGATAACGTACTACCATTGTTTCTACTCTTGTAGCTTGTTAGGATATGTGGGTGAATAGCAAGCCTAACAAACACACCATTAATTAAATCGAAACTTTAATCGCGTCTTAATAGGGGAGAGCGGGGTATAAGGGCCATTAGTTTTAGAATCTGTTTAATAGACAAAAAAAAATGTTTTTAAATAAATTTAAATGCTCAAATATCGTAGGCATAATATTCTCGGACAAATTAGAAGCGTTTCAAAACCTAAATTATGCTTAAAATCAATAAAAAACAGTTATTTTCATAACCTAGTCACGAAACGGGAAAGTGGGGCGAAAGCGCCAGTCCGAGGAGGCATAAGGGCCAGTACAGTTTTATTCATAAAAAAGCAAGTTTTTTTTTTTGTTAATCAATATTTTTTGTTTTTGGAAATAAAATACGTATATTATATTGAAAATTTTTTTATGAACGCACATACAGTAACAAATATTTATGTTTAAATAGATATACATTTGTATGATTACAAACAATTTTTTATATTTAACGTCTTTCAATCTTAAATTTTATGTATCTTAATTATAATTTTATACTTTATATTAGTTAAATATATTTATCACAAAATCAATCTTAAATTTTATGTATCTTAATTATAATTTTATACTTTATGTTAGTTAAATATATTTATCACAAAACAATTTAGTTTTCAGTTTGTCTAACTTAATGATATTAAGGAACATTTTTAACACACGGTATTATTGTAAAGCTAATAGATAATAAACTTTAATTACTTAAACATTAAATAATTTATTGTTAAATAAAACTCATCAGTCAAGTCTCATTAATTTCAATGTAACATTTAACATTTTATGAACGAATCTAAATTTAAAATATCCTAATTTGCACTTGGAATTTTAATTTTTGGTGCTCTTTTTTTTGGTGCTCGTTTCTTTGGAACAGAAGATTCTATGTTTAAAGGATAGGCAATTGAATTAATTTGCTGTGAAGTGTTGACTGATAGTGGAGTCAAATCATTAGGATTTTGAAAATGAGAAAGAGAATTATTTTCACTCATTGTTTGTTGAGCAAATGAGAAATTATTAGATGTTATATGGGCTGCAGATTGATTCATTTGAAAATAACTATTTGGATTCATAGAAGGTGGAGAAAATGGAGGAATTGGCTGCAGATTATTTTGAATGGGTGAGACAGAAGGAGCTAAATTAGTTGTAGGCACTGAAATATTAGATAAATTAGTTGGAGGAAAAGATGAATGAGCAGGTAGTATCGCTTGAGGAACATAATTATTATTAATGTTTTGTACGGGCAATCCATAGTTGTAGTTATAATTATTTGGTGCAAAAGAATTTGGTTGGGGAGGTAAAAATTGTTGATAATATAGAGGTAAAGGGGCACATACTTGAAAGTTCACTGCAGTCATTTGATGATTTGTAATTTCTGCTACTTTTCCTTTTTTTTGGTAGAGTTGTTTTTTTCTTGATTTTTTGATTTTCTTTAAGCTCTTCAATATAATTCTTATCTGTAATAACAGCAGTTCTACCTTTCAAACATCTTCTTTTTGAAGTATTAATTCTGGGAGTTGAATTTACCTATAATAATAATTATTTTATTCTTAATATTTTTATATGTTTGGATTTATTTTCAATTATAAAAATTAACTTTTCTTCTTTGTACGTACCGATGGATTTGTTTCAATATTCATGTTTGAAGTTGGTTTTGGTATCACAGCACTAGCAGGCAGATTTGGGGACACTGCAGGAACCACAGCTTGTAAGCTTTCAGCTGGTGCAGAAGATAAAGCAAGGTTAATATCTTCCAGATGAGTTTCTAATGCATCTGCAGACTCACTGATTAAAGCATCGCTAGCAGTGATCTCAGTTGTACTTGATTCAATCGCTGAAACACCAACCATATCAATGGGTAAAGAATCAATATCGATAGACCCATCGTTGGATATATCCATGCTTTGTGTGGGGGGAGATACAGTATTTATTTGTTCATAGCTAGATATTTCCATGCTTTCTGCTTCTCCAACAGCATTATCTCCTGATAATGAGTTTATAACACTGTCAACAGCGTTAACAAAACCTTCATCACTGCAAGTAGCTATTAAAAAAAAAAAATTGTAAATTATAAATTATGAAAACATTTTTTAATTTATGTTTGTTAAAAAAATTGTATTAAAAAATAATTGCATATTTACCAATAGTTTCTTCAGGACGGCTACTGGTAAATTCTTCATTAGAAAATACATTCCTATTGAAAGGATGTATACCGGCTTTTCTAAAGCCATTTCTTGCATTTGATAAGGAAGCAGCTCTATTGTATGCAGGAGTCCAAACAGAAAAAAGTCAGCCAAAGTTACTACTTTTCCTTCTTTTTTTTTTGCTCTCATCCAAGTATTGTGTTCTTCTGCAAAAAAAGTACTTAATGGTTTATTAAATGTTATGTCAACAGGTTGAAGTCTGTGAGACGTGTGGGGTGGAAAAGTAAGAATGATGATATTATTATCTTTTGCAAGTTCTAAGGCCTCAAGATTGTTAACATGAGTACTATGGTTGTCGAGTGTTAATAGAACTTTTTTATCAGCTTCTGGTTTGGAAAACTTTATAAACTCAGCCATCCACTTGGTAAATATCTCTTTCTGCATGTATCCAGATTGATGGAATTCTATTATGGCTCCATCAGGAGCACCTTGTAAATATTTGCTTTGCTTGTTTACTCTGGGGAATATAATTATAGGGGGCATGTACGCACGAGAAGCAGAAAAACATATCCCTTTTGTTAGATGTTCTCCTCTTTCTGCTGACGTCAATCCTCCAACCTGTTTCTTTCCTTTTTGAGCTAAAATATATGGTCTAGATTTGGGTACAGTAGATCCAGGCGTCTCATCAAAGTTATAAATGTTGTCCGGTTGAATATTGTAAACATCTAAAATTCTTTCTAATTTATCAAAAAACTGATCCACTACAATCTTATTGAATCCAAGACTTCTTGCTGAAGATGTTGGCTCTGGTAATCTCAAAGATACTGTTGGGTGTCTTTTCATGAAGCCACTAAGCCAATCTTTACCTGCAGATTCTTTTTTTATACTGAAACGGTGTTTTAAATCTAATCTTACAGCTAAATCATAAGCAATATCTTTTACTTCACTTGATGAGAAGCCAACTAAATCCATTTCATAAGCCATAAGAGATATTTTTCTTGTTCGTCGGTAAAGACTCGTTTAAATCCTTTTTTCCAAGAATCATGTGAAGGATCTTCTTTCATTTTCTCAAATCTTTTTCTCAAAGTCGTCCCAGGGATACCATACTGCGCAGCAACAGGTGCACATTTTCCACCATTATTTATTGCTTCTATAGCTTGCTTCTTACTTTCTTCCGTCCATTGAACTTCTGTTTTTTTCACATTATTCCTGACCATTTTTCAAATTAAAAAAAACACTTCTAAACTAACTTAAAAACTAAAAAATCACGGAGCCCGGCACTCGCGGTCACATCGCTAATTGAGGTTAACAGCAGACTACAGAACTGGCTCTTTCGCCCCTCTGAACTGGCTCTTTCGCCCCATTTTCAACTTTTTAAAAAGTTATTAATTTTTTTATTATTAAGAGGAAAATTTATTAAAAAATACATACTAAAATAAATCTAATAACTTGTAGATTCCGACAGTATGGTAACTTAAAAAAAATGTTACTTATTCAAGTATGTTATTGGTCTTTTAAAAATAGATTAAAAAGCATTTTTCAGACCGAAAAGCCGGAGAAGACTTTGGTGATTTTTAATTGAAAATCCAAAATATATTTTAATCCCTTTTTTTTCTAAAAAATTTTTCAGTTGAATCTCTGATATCAGTAATTTTTTGCTGTTGTTAAATTCATTAGAAATAATTTAAAAAAGCAAATGGCCCTTATACCTCGCTGGCCCTTATACCCCGCTCTCCCCTACAAGTCGCAGTATTACGAGCGTGCGCACGCGATACAACAAAAGATAAAGAACTAGCCCGGTACCTCGTGTTCCGGAGAAGGGAATAAGAGAGATTCGGGTGGTGCAACTTTAGGGCCGCGAGAATTTAACAAACGGAGATATAACACCCCCTCTCGCTTCAATCTCCGGTTGAGATGAGTCGGAGACCAAGCTTCCTAGAGCATTCTTGGTGTCTTGGAGCTGATAGGCCCTTGGTGAGTACATCGGCCGTCATCTCTTCAGTAGGTAAATACGGCAGGTTTATCGGGTAATGCATCAGGAAAGTTTCTTAGTTTTAAATTCCCTGCAAAATGGGCCCAACAAATTCAACAACCCGGGGCCTCATGTTGGGTTCTACGGACCCAAAGTCCGTTTTTTCACATGGGAACCCTAATTATTGACCTCAGATTCAGAAAGAGCAGAAAATTTTACGATTTTTAAATATTTTCAATAGTTTTCGCAATAATGGCACCGTTAGATTAAAATGGACCACCCTGTATATCCTACTGTATTATACAGGGTGATCGAAAAAGGTTGGATATAGAAAATAACTCGAAAAATATGCATTTTTTGTATAGAATATGCATAGGAAAAGTTTCTTGAAAAGATTTTTTCTACCAGATGAGCCCAAAAAAATTTGGGCCTGGGGCCTCATTTTAGGCCCTACGGATCCAAAGTCTGGTTTTTTAACCCTTGCTTGGCACACCCAAATTCAGAACTGACACTCTAACACTTTGTGGGTTCCTGTGAGACCCCGTGTGCCGAGTAAGGGTTAAATGGGAGCCCCTATTTTTGACGCCGGATTCGGAAAGAGCGGAAAATTTTACGATTTCTAGGTATTTTTTGAAATTTTTTTTCGGACCCTATATGGCCTTGAGAGCTTAGTTTTCTCGAAGCAATTAAAGGTTACCATTTAAAAACCAGACTTTGAGTCCGTAGGTCCCAAAATAAGGCCCTGGGCTCAGTTTCTTTGTCTCACTGTCTTTTCTCGTGCAAGGGGCGCTACGAAAGAAGAGCAGACCTTCTCACCGTGTATATATAGGGGGGTTGGCAAGCGGAGCGAGCAGGGAGGGTACCCCCCTAGTATATATATATCTTTATATACCGCATGATAAATTACTAAAGCAATAATACACCCTCTTAAAGCGCAAATCACGCGCAATCCACCCACGTATTCAAAAAAACCAAAATAACCCATCTTTTTTTTATTTTTTTTTTCCAAAATAACACATCAATAAAAAAATTTTCTAGGTTTGCGCGGTTCAACCAAAATAACCCATCCCAAATAACCCATCACCCAATTCCTGGAACTCATTTTTATTTGGTCTCGGAAAAAATGGGACCAAACACTATCCTGACTGTCCGGATAGTGTTGAAATGTCCGGATAGTAACCGCTGTATATATGAAATGTCCGGATAGTGACCACCACACACACACACACACACACACATATATATATATATATATATATATTAGAGGGGGAGGGGATACCCCCGGCTCGCTTCACTCGCCAACCCCCCTATGTGTAAAAAATATATACTGAGCATTTACTTGAGGTACAAATGAATTATTTATTTAATATTGATAAATCAAATAAATTAAACTCTAATATGAAAAAAATTATGTTTTTTACTTTAATTATGCAGATCTCCACACTACCCAGAAGGCACTTGCATGACGCGTTGGGTTTTTTTAAAAATTTTTAAAACAATATTCAACTAACAATATTTAAATAAACAATTTAACATAGCCAGCAAATATGGAATTTTCATTTACGCCTTGGAGATGATTTCCCCAGGATGTTTTGACTCCATAGGGGTCAGGGTGTATACCTGGTGCACTTGGTGACAGTTACGCCTTGGCGATGATTTTCCCAAGAAGTTTTGACTCCAGAGACGTCAGGACAGACTCCTGGTAAACTTGGTAGTAGTTGGACCTTGGAGATGATTTTCCTAAGAAGTTTCGACTCCAGAGACGTCAGGACAGACTCCTGGAGAACTTGGTAGTAGTTACGCCGTGGAGATGATTTTCCCAGGAAGTTTTGACTCCGGAGAAGTCAGAATAGACACCTGGAGCCCTTGCTAATAATAACGCCTTGAAGATGATTTCCTCAGGATGTTTTGACTCCAGAGGAGTCGGGACAGACACCTGGAGCCCTTGTTAATAGTAACGCCTTGAAGATGATTTCTCCAGGATGTTTTGACTCCACAGGAGTCAGGACAGACACCTGATGCAGTTGGTTGTAGGTACGCCTTGGAGATGATTTCCTCAGGAAGTTTTGACTCCGGAGAATTTGATATAGTTACTTTTCAACTTTTACTCATGTGATGTAAATTATTACAAATAAGGAGGGTCCAAAAAAGAGCGTGGGTGAGAGCGGGGTGGGAGCGAAATGGGAGCAGGGTGGGAGCTGAGTGGGAGCGGAATGGGGTGAGAAAAAAAGGGCGAGAAAAGGCGGGGTTGGGAGCAGAATAAAAGGGCAATTTTTGACCTGTTTTACGGTGTTAAATGAAGAATTAAGGGTGGGAGCCGGGTGGGAGCGAAGAGAAAATTACAACTATATGATATAGTAAGATATACATTATTTGCACTAACCGGACAGTTCTTATACACGTTCGGCATTACCGGACATTTCGACACTATCCGGACAGTCAGGATAGTGATTAGCCCCATTTTTTCTGAGAATAAATAAAAATGAATCCCAGGAATTGAGTGATGGGTCATTTAGGAAGGGTTATTTTGGATGCGTTATTTTGGTTGGACCACGCAAACCTAGAAAAAGTTTTTATTGATGGGTTATTTTGGCTTTTTTAAATCCGTGGGTGGATTGCACGTAATTTGTGCTGAAAGAGAGTGTATTATTACTTTAGGAATTTTTAATGTGGTAAGTACAGTGGTCACTATCCGGTCTTCGGCCGGATAGTGACCACTGTTCATATATATACAGGGTGAGTCATTTTAATCTATAGGCTCCAAAATCTCGAAACTGAAGCCCCGGACCAAAAAATTTTTCGTTTAAAAGTCTTATGATTTGGAGGGGGAAAGAAAACGGTTACCTTGGATTTGGGGTCGGGGCCTTATTTTGGGCCCTAGGGACCCAAAGTCCGTTTTTTTAAATGGGAACCCCTATTTTTGACCCCTGATTCAGAAAGAGTAGAAAATTTTACGATTTTTAAGTATTTTTTGAAAATTTTTCAGAAAGAGCAGAAAATTTTACGATTTTTAAGTATTTTTTGAAAATTTTTTTGGGCCCCCTGAGGCCCTGCAGGGGCTTGTAAAGCTTTTATAAGGTCCATTTCTTTTTAACTCGAATCAACTCTGAAATAACGCATTTTTTGTATAGCACATGCATTGAAAAAGTTTTTTGGTATGAAATTTCTAACAAAATGGGCCAAAAAAAATTGGGCCCGGGGCCTTACTTTGGGCTCTACGGACCCAAACTTTGTTTTTTTAAATGGAAACCCCTATTTTTGACCCTAAATTCTGAAAAACCGGAAAATTTTATGATTTTTTAGTATTTTATGAAAATTTTTTTCGAGCCCTATGAGGCCCTGCAGGGGCTTGTAAAGCTTTTATAAGGCCCATTTCTTTTTAACTCGAATTAACTCTGAAATAACGCATTTTTTGTATAGTACATGCATAGGAAAAGTTTTTTGGTTGGAAATTTCTAACAAAATGGGCCAGAAAAAATTGGGGCCGGGGCCTTATTTTGGGCCCTACGGACCCAAAGTCTGTTTTTTAATATGGGAACCCCTATTTTTGACCCCGGATTCGGAAAGAGCAGAAAATTTTACGATTTTTAAGTATTTTTCGACAAATGTTTTATTTTGGTTATTTGTAAAAAGATATTTAGCATTAACTTTTTTTGGTGATACAGAGTATTTAGGACTTTGTAAATTTGGCAGCCTCAATTTTTTTTTAACTATCCATTCAGATTTGGCTCGAAGTGTCCTCCATTAGCTGTGATACATAAATTTATTCTTTTTTGAAAGTTAACTATAGTTTTTAGTAGTACTTCACGTGGAATACCATCACACGCTCTTTGGATACGGTTAATCATATCTTGCCGAGTCGTTGGAACTGTTGCGTAGACAATATTTTTCAAAAAACCCCACAGATAAAAGTCCGGCGAAGTCAAATCTGGTGAGCGTGGTGGCCATGCAACAGGTCTACCACGTCCAATCCATTTGTTTGGATACTGATCATTCAAAAAAGCTCGTACTTCCGCTTTATAGTGTGGAGGTGCTGCATCTTGTTGGAACCACATTCTTTGCCTGGTTTCTAAATCAACGTTTTCAAATAAATTTTGAAGATGATCTCTGAGAAACTCTAGATACTTGTTACCATTTACAGTCCCATCGAAACAGTAAGGACCTATTAAATAACCATTAATGATGCCGCACCAAACAGTAACACTCCATCGGTTTTGATTATCCACAGCTATGGTCCAATGAGGATTTATTGTAGACCAGTAATGGCAATTGTGACGATTTAACTGTCCATTGTTTTTAAAGGTGGCCTCATCAGAAAACATCACGTGATGAAAAAAATTGGGATTTCGTTGAATTTTTTGAAGAGCCCAATTGCAAAAATTTATTCGACTTATCAAATCAGCAGGCGTTAACGCCTGAGTCAAATTTATATGGTATGGGTGATATTTAAGTTTTTTAAATATCCGTATTACTGTCTTCTGGGGTATACCATGTTCTCTTTTGATTTGCCTGCTGCTCGTGTGATGGGGATTTAAATGCCTTACCGCTAAAATTAATACAGCTCGAACATCGTCAGCACCATATTCTCGATGTCGTCATTGCCGACATAAATGCCCAGCCCGAGCTCTTGCAGTAATATCCCTAATCGTAACTTGTGATGGATGTCTTATACCTGGAAATCGCTGTGCATATAGCTCAGCCGCTTGAGCAAAATTCTCTCTGCATTCCCCAACCACCATGATCATATTAACTATTTCGTCGGGCGTATAATCTGCCATTTCAAGGTTTTTAATAAAACGAAATAATTCGTTGAAATGAATTTTAACGTAAAAAATATTTTCACTACTTCTTGTTTATGGATGAGTTTTAGTAAGATGAACTACGTATAAAAATAGCCAAAACTGAATCATACGTGAAACTAAAACTAACCAGTTTTTTAACTAAAACTTTATCAAACTTATTTTTAGAGTGATTGGCCAATACATTGATAAAATCATAAAAAATCTGCGAATAAGAATATGTATGTATCTTTTACATACTGCAGAGCTTACAAGGTTTTCATGAGGCCCATTTCTTTTAAACGCAAATTAATGCAGAAATAACGCATTTTTTGTGTTGCACATGCATCGGGAAAGTTTCTTAGTTTGTTCTTAGTCTGTTCTTAGTCTGTTTCTTCAACACTCGTTTTTGAGGTGCGTGGTGCACTGTAAAATCCAGTGCACCCGTTCAACTCAAAACGAGCTGATAATACTGATTTGAGCACGTGGTCTCTTAAAAAATCGCTGGCATTTTCCATTTGATACGAATATTGACTGCAACTTTAGTAAAACATTCTTTGAAACCTAATGAAAAACTTCCACGCTAGAAGTTTTTTCAAATCTGAATTTTTATACCTACTTTTTTAATCCAAAGTTTGAGGTTGAAAACTATTAATTTTCGATTTTTAATAGTTAATTACTTGGGATTAAAACAATAAAATATCCGGACCATTTCATTAGCAGCGGAAAGAGTTCAAGAATATGTTGCTAAAATTTCGTTAAAAAATATTCAATGTTTTTCGAGTTCTTGCGAGTTAAACGTAAAATTCATAAATCCAAAGAAAATCAAGTTTTGTGTTTAACTCGCAACAACTCGGAAACTACTGAATATTTTTTGATGAAACTTAAGCAGAATATTCTTAAACTCTTTCCGATGCCTATATAATGATCTAGGTACATTTAAAAGTGTTTCAAAGCCGAGTAATTAACTAATTAAAATCAAAAACTCACTGTTTCTAACCTCAAACTTTGGATTAAAAAAGTAGGTATAAAAATTAAGAGTTGAAAAAACTTCAAGCAAGGAAGTTTTTCATTAGGTGTCAAAAAATATTTTGATAAAGTTACATTACAATATTCGTATTTGATAAAAAATGCCAGCGATTTTTCAAGAGACCGCATTAGGCCCAAATCAGAACCGCGCCAGCTCGGTTTGAGTTGAATGGGTGCACTGGATTTCACAGTGCACCACGCACTGACACACCTCAAAAACGAGTGCACGTGCGCAACGTGTTTTCTAATGCAGGGGGCGTGCTACGAAATAAGAGTGGACCTTCTCTCCATGTACAAAATATATACTATGTATTTACTTGAAGTACAAATGAATTATTTATTAAATATTTATAAATCAAGTAAATTAAACTGTAATATAAAAGAAATTATGTTTTTTACTTTAATTATGCAGATTTCCACATCACCCAGGAGGTACTTACATGGCACGTTGGGTTTTTTTTTTAAATTTTTAAAACAATATACAACTAACAATATTTAAATAAACAATTTAACATGGCCAGCAAATACGGAATTTTCATTTATCTAAATATAGTTTAACATTTTGAAATACAAATTTAAAAATAAATGTTAAGGGTCCTGCCAGACAAACAATTATAAACACGGAAGATTTTTATGAAAAATTATTGAATTATTCGAACGAAAGATTTTTTGATATTTAAGATATTATTGAAAAAAAAATTTTCACGGAAGATCATTGAGAATATTTATTTTTTTTAGGAAAATAGAATTAAAAATTATTATCAAGAAAAGTTTTTTGAAATGAATTATATGTAGTTTATACGGCTACTGGCAAAGGGTCCCACATAAAGTTTCTTTTTGTTATAACGTTAAATTAAAATATCGAATAGATATTTTCCCAGGAAGTTTTGACTCTGGATGAGTCAGAATAGACACCTAAAGCCCTTGGTAATAGTAACGCCTTGGAGATGATTTTCCCAGGAAGTCTTAAATCCGGAGAAGTCAGAATAGACAACTGGAGCCCTTGTTAATAGTAACGCCTTGGATATGATTTCCCCACGATGTTTTGACTCCAGAGGTGTCAGAACAGAGACCTGGTGCACTTGGTAGTAGTTACGCCTTGGAGATAATTTCCCTAGGAAGTTTTGACTCCAGAGGAGTCAGGATGTATACCTGGTGCACTTGGTAATAGTAACCCCTTGGAGATCATTGTCCCAGGAAGTTTTAACTCCATAGGAGTCGGGGTGTATACCTGGTGCATTTGGTAACAGTAACGCCTTGAAGATGATTTCCCCAGGATGTTTTCACACCAGAGGGGTCAGGACGGACATCTTGTGCACTTGGTAATAGTAACGCCTTGGAGATGATTTTCCCAGGAAGTATTGAGTCCGGAGAAGTCAAAATAGACAACTAGAGCCCTTGTTAATAGTAACGCCTTGGAGATGATTTCCCCAGGATGTTTTGACTCCAGAGGTGTCAGGACAGTCACCTGGAGCCCTTGTTAATAGTAACCCCTTGAAGATGATTCCCCCACGATGTTTTGACTCCAGAGGTGTCAGTACAGACACCTGGTGCGTTTGGTAGTAGTTAGGCCTTGGAGATGATTTCCTTAGGAAGATTTGACTCCAGAGGGGTCAGGACAGACACCTAGTGCACTTGGTAATAGTAACGCCTTGGAGATTATTTTCGCAGGATGTTTTGACTCCATAGAAGTCAGGGTGTATACTTGGTGCCCTTGGTAATAGTTATGCCTTGGAGATGATTTCCCCAGGATAATTGAACTTCAGAGAGGTCAGGACAGACACCTGGTGAACTTGGTAGTAGTTACGCCTTGGAGATGATTTTCACTTAAATTTTTGAGTCCAGAGAAGTCAGAATGGACACCTGGAGCCCCTGTTAATAGTAACGATTTGAACATGATTTTCCCAGGATGTTTTGAATACAGAGGAGTCAGAACAGACACATGGTGAATTTAGTTGTAGTAACGCCTTGGAGATGATTTCCCCAGAAAGTTTCGACTCCGGGTGGGTCAGGGCGGACACCAGATGCCCCTGCTGATACGTGCGCCTTGAAGTTGATTTCCCCAGGAAGTTTTGACTCCGGAGGGATCAGGGCATGCACCTATTGCCCCTGCTGATATGTACGCCGTAGAGAGGATTTCCCCAGAAAGTTTTGACTCAAGATGGGTCAGAGCGGAAATCTGGTGCCCCAGTTGATACGTAAGCTTTGAAGATGGTTTTCCCGAGAAGTATCGACTCTGGAGATATCAGGGCATGCACCTGGTGCACCTGCTGATACTTACGCCTTAGAGAGGATTTCCCCAGGAAGTTTCGACTCCAGGTCGATCAGGATGGACACCTGGTTCTCCCGGTGATATGTACGCCTTAGAGAGGATTTCTTCAGGAAGTTTCGACGCCGGATGGGACAGGGTGGACCCCTGGAACCCCTGGTGATTTTTACGCCTTTGAAAAGATTTCTCCAGGAAGTTTCGACGCCGGATGGGACAGGGTGGACCCCTGGAACCCCTGGTGATTTTTACGCCTTTGAGAGGATTTCTCCAGGAAGTTTCGACGCCGGATAGGACAAAGTGAACCCCTAGTGCCCCTGGTGATATGTATGCCTTGGAGATGATTTTCCCAGGAAGTTTGGACTCCGGAGGAATCGGGGCATTCACCTGGTGATACTTACGCCTTAGAGAAGTTTTCCTCAGGAAGTTTTTACTCCGGATGGTTCAGGGCGTGCACCTGGTGCACCTCGTGATACGTATGCCTCGAAGATGAATTCTCCAGGAAGTTTCGACTCCGGAGGGATCAGGGCAGACCCCTTGTGTCCCTTGTGATACGTACGCTTCGGAGGTGATTCCCCCGGGAAGTTTTGACTCTGCAGGGATCAAGGCATGCACCTGGTGCACCTGGTGACACTTACGCCTTGGAGAGGATTTCCCCAAGAAATTTGACTCCAGGTCGGTCAGGGTGGACACCTGGTTCCCTTGGTTATATGTACGCCTTAGAGAGGATTTTTTCAGGAAGTTTCGACGCCGAATGGGACAGGGTGGACTCCTGGAACCCCTGGTGATACGTACGCTTTGGAGATTATTTCCCCGGGAAGTTTCGATTCCAGAGGCATCAGGGCATTCACATGGTGCACCTGGTGATTCTCATGCCTTAGAGAGGATATCCCCAGGAAGTTTGGACTCCAGATGGACCCGGGCAGGCACCTGGTGCCCCTGGTGATACGTACGCCTTGGAGATGATTTCCCCGGGAAGTTTCGGTCCCGGTGGGATCTGGGCATACACCTGGTGCACCTGGTTACACTTACGCCTTAGGAAGGATTCCCCGAAGAAGTTTGACTCCAGATCGGTCAGAGTGGACACCTGGTGCGCCAGGTGATACGTACGCCTTAGAGAGGATTTCTTCAGGAAGTTTCGACATCGGATGGGACAGGGTGGACCTCTGGTGCCCCTGGTGATACGTACGCTTTGGATATGATTTTCCCAGGAAGTTTGGACTCCGGAGGAATCGGGGCATGCACCCGGTGATACTTACGCCTTAGAGAAGTTTTCCTCAGGAAGTTTTTACTCCGGATGGTTCAGGGCGTGCACCTGGTGCACCTCGTGATACGTATGCCTCGAAGATGATTTCTCTAGGAAGTGTGGACTCCTGAGGGATCAGGGCGAGCACCTAGTGCCCTTAGTGATACTTTCGCTTTGGAGATGATTTCCTCTGGCATTTTCGACTCTGGAGGGACCAGGGCTTGCACCTTGCAGCTGGTGATTCTTATGCCTGAAAGAGGATTTTTTCAAGAAGTTTCGACTCCAAGAGCACAAATTCAAAACACATTATGATCACAAAGCTTAAAAAACCACGGCCCACGGTGTTACTTAACCTCGATGACCGGAGTCAACGTAAATTTGAAGTAGAAAAAAGAATTCTTTTTTCATTGGTTAATAATATTTACAAATGATAATGATGATCAACTCGTCACACGCATGATAGTATTTTCTTCAAAGTTTTTGAATTTTCATTGTCTAGTTTTAGACACATATATTACATGTTCAAGCATTTACGTTCGTATCCTTACCTCCCTTGCTGTATAGCCACACGTATTTTTCACACGTAAAGATCGAATAATAATTAATTTTCTGTAATAAATATTTTAATGAAATAATAAACATATGAATAAATTATAAAAATTACACAATTAAAATTTTCTCATCTCCATTCTTAGAAAAATTTTTCAGCTCCCCCAGGTCGACTCTTGGTGCACGTCCACGCAGAAAACTTCCTGGAGAAGTTGACTGAGTGCGTCAGGAGTCACTCCGGAGTATCCGACTCATTATTCTAGGTCCGGAGCACCGTCCACAAGGAAAATTTCCAGGAGAAGTTGGCCCGGGGCACCTTTTTCGTTATTCTAAATCGCATATGCACCGTCTACAAGTAAAGTTATAGGGGGAGTCGACCGGGCGCGCCAGGAGTCAACCCGGGGCAACCGGAAGTTTTTGCCAAATATATAGCTGGAAAAATTTTAATTGTGTAATTTTTATAAATTATTTATATGTTTATTATTTCATCAAAATATTTATTACAGAAAATCAATTATTATTCGATCTTCACATGTGGCACACGTGAGTCTATACAGCAGGCTTCGCTCTACAGAATGCCACCTGCTTTAATTATAAAATACTCAAAAAGTGACAAATGAAAATGACGGACTCTTTTTTTTACGGCGTTAGTAATTAGATTATATGTTGGTTGGCTTTTAGTTTTTAAAGCTTGAATTATAGAAAAACATTTTAACATTTACAATAAAATCGTTATTTAATTTGTAATTAAAATAATTTAACTCTATAAACATGGAAAAATAAAATTTCATTAAAAAAATTTTTGAATTGTTACTATAATTAACTTATTTTTAGGAAGCTTATGATACCTGCATGTGCCACATTATTTCAATTTTAGCTATTTTGATAATTGAATAAAGTGAATTTATTTTAAGCTCCTTTGCAACTCAATCACTCTTTTTTTTTTTCGTTTGAGTATACAAATTTTGAGAAATACGTATTCAAATATTGTAGTTTTGATTGTTTTTATATTCGAATAATGAATTGAATTTTATAATTTTATAAACGATGATAAAGTATAAAGTTTAATCGTTTGTGACAATAATTTTTTCATTTTTTTTGCAGTATTAAAGTAGTTACGACTTGTATATACAGCTAACCTAAAATATAGTTATAATCGCTCGTAGCCCCCACTCCGACGCCATGCGCCACTGGGGTCATTCACAAAGTACGTCACCAATTTTTTAGACACTTCTGACGCTCTCCCCCCCCCCCCCCCTTGTAACAGGTAGTCACATCTTCGCAAACCCCTCCCCCTAAAAGTACGTCACCATTTTATCATCAACCCCCCCTTTTTCTGAGAAATGAACTATTATAACTTTTCATAAGTGTTTAAAAAATTAACAGTAATAATAAATGAAAACAAAAACTTTTAGATGGTATGTTTAGTTTTAGTCATAATTATAACGTTACTTATTTTATTATTACTTTCATTTTTATTTTAATACTTGGTGCATTAGAGTTAAATCAATAGTTAATTAAGGATGTTTGGTACTTACAAAAAAATGCAACCGTTTTGTCAATTTTAATCGAATCTTCTAATAATTTATATCAAAATAATCGTTGGCGTTGTTCCCTTTTTTTGTCCAGCTTAGTTTTTAGAAAAATCGAATTATTTGTTTAAACAATTGAAGAGGTGGTCTAAAAAAATCAAGCATTTTTTTTTCTTAATCACTTGTAACTCTCTCAAAAATGCAGAGATCGCTGAAAAAACTGTGAGGTAGTTTCGGTGACACTTCAAAGAAAATTTTAAAATTTTTAAAATATTGAATTTAAAATTTTTTTTATTTAATAAAACTTTTCATAAGATTACGTGTTCAGTTATTTAAACAACAATTTCAATTTTTGAAAAACCAAAACGGAGAAAAATAGGAGAAAAATCCAACGTTTATTTTAATATTAATTATTAGAAGATTCAATAAAAATTGACAAAATGGATGCATTTTTTTGTAAGTACCAAACATCCTTAAAGTAAATTAAAACTATAATACTTTTTAGCAGGGGCGCAACAACTCCTTCCAGCTAGGGGGTGTCCTGAGGTCCAACCCTCCCCCCTCTCCCCCAATGAAACTGACGTCTAAAAAAAAAAAAAAAAATGTGAGTTTAATAAATAGACTGGTTAATCATCCCCCAAGCTCTAAACCCCTAAAACCCTGGGCGTCGAGTTCAATAAATAATCTGATCAGTTATCCCCCAAGCTCTAAACCCTCCAAATACCTTAGGTGCCCGAGTCCAACATAAAAACTGATCAGCTATGCTTCAAGCTCTAAACCACCAAGACCCTGGGTGCTCGAGTTCAACAAAAAAACTGGTCAGCTATCCCCCAAGGGGGAACTCGGGCGCCCATGGTATTTGGGGGTTTAGAGCTTGGGGGATAGCCGACCAGTTTTCTTGTTGAACTTGGGCACCCAGAGTCTTGGACACCCCTAAGTAATTGTAAAGGGTGTCCTCTACTAGCTTAGGGGGTGTCAGGACACCTCCAACCCACCCCCGTTGTTGCGCGCCTGCTTTTTAGTAATACTGAAAAATTTTGACGGTAATATACAAAACCACTTTTTATCTTTCTTTTACATCTTGCCAAGGATTTTCCATACAATTTTCAATAGATTCTATTACAGGAATATTATTTGATGGATCAATTTTATCTATATTTGAAGAATCATACTCAACATCGGATTCTTCGATCCATTCAGTATCTTCTGCTCCTGTTTCTTGATCTTTTTTTATAATCATTAATTTGCGTGCTCGTTGAGCTGCAATTTTAACGGGTCGAATTTTGGTAGCACGAGCCGATGTTTTTTTGTGCGTTTCTTCAATATGCTTTTTAGAAGAGTGCAATTCATTTTGGTGTGATTAAATCTTGAGAAAGAAAAAGTAAAGAAAAAAATTGTATGCATGTGCAATTTTACTTAGTTTTAAATTTTCATCAACGAGATTCATGTAAGTATGATTTTTTTATTTAACTTTTTAGTAAAAAATATTTATTTTTTTCAACAGAAATCATTTCTAAAAAAAACTTTTGTTGCTTTAAAAAAAAAAAAATTTTTGTGACGTAACAATTATATTAACCCCTCCCGCTCCTCAAGTCACCAATAGTAACATCTCAAAAACCCCTCCCCCCCTCCCCTGTGGTGACGTACTTTGTAAATGACCCCCACTGCCATCGTCACTGCGCCAAATCATACCGAAATCACGCAATTTTCATTTTTTTCACTTTATTATCTTAGAAGAATGTCACTTGCTATTTTTATCTTTGTACCTCACGATTTCTTAGATGTTGCTTTAGAAAAAAACCATTTTTTAAAAAATATTTTAGGGAAATTAAGCTGACAATCCAAGAATGACCTTCAATTTTTTACGAATTTTCACGCTCAGCATAGGATTCCATGTAAAAAATTGAAACTTTTGAGCTCAATATTTCAAAATTAAGTATGGATTGAGGGTACAGGAAAAATACCAGCGTGTGGGGGATACCGAAATCAACCTCTATACGAAGTTTCAGAGATTTTTCAAGAAACTCAATTTTTGTTGGAACTACCTAAATAAAAAAAAAAAAAAAAAAAAAAAAAAAAAACCAAAAAAAAACAACAATTGTGTTCGATAGCGAATGGACTGTATATATGATGATGTTCGTGCGTGTATGAAATAAATTAAAGAATCGAGATTAATTATATGAAAAATCAATTTAATACGCTTCTTCAATTAAAGCAACAAAAATTAGTAGTTTTAACAACAAAAAGTCAGTTTTTAGGTTTTTTGGTTAAATTTCAAGTTATTAGCAGTTTGACAGCTGTGACGAGAGTGAAGTCATCTCCGCGGGCGTCTGATGTTGCCGCATAAAATAAACGCACGGTGTTTTCGAATTTTGAACATTCCGCCCACCATCGTTTCATCCAGGAAACGATTTTTTCGATCACGGTCGACGGGCATTAGGTGTTGTTGAGTCGTCAAGTCTCTCGAGGATGAACAGCTTCTGGATATGGCGCCTGAAGGTTGAGTAGGCGGTGCGGACTGTATATTCTCGGGTTTCGCCAACCTGAGGAGAGTGAACCTCGATGATGCGTGCGAGTGGCCATTTAGCAGGAGGCGTCAAATCGCTCTTCACAAGGACTAAATCACCAACTTTGAGGGGCTCCGTCACTCGCTGCCACTTTGGTCGCTGTTGCAGTGATGTGAGGTACTCAGCGGACCAACGGTTCCAAAAGTGTTGAGCCATTTGCGAAACTAATTGCCACCGACGACAAGCAGGAATTTTCTCGGAGTTGTAGTCGGGTTCAGGTACTAAAAATGACGATCGTAAGATCAAAAAATGAGCAGGCGACAAAGCATCTAAATCCAAAGGATCGTCAGTTAAAGCATTCAGCGGTCGTGAATTGAGACACGCTTCAATTTTACAAAGTAGGGTAGTGAGTTTAATAAAAGTAAGTAAAGTGTCACCCATTACTCGTCGTAGATGGTATTTTACTGACTTAACAGTTGCTTCCCAATATCCACCTGTGTGAGGGGCAGCTGGAGGGTTGAAACTCCAAGTTGTACCATCTTTGGCAAGGACTTTGGCGACGGTTTGCCATTGTGATGAAGCTTCTGTGAATAGCTCTCGCAAATCTTCATCTGCTCCAATGAAGTTCGTGCCACAGTCACTGTATAGTTTACGACAGTGACCTTGACGAGAAAAAAATCGTTGAAAAGCTGCGATAAAAGCTTCGGCGGTGTAATCTTCAACTAGCTCCATATGAACTCCTCGGATACTAAAACAGATGAAAAGTGCTATGTAACCTTTTCAAGTACCTTTCCCTCTGTGTTTGGTTATCCGGATGGAGATCGGGCCTGCATAGTCCACTCCTGAGCACTGAAACGGGAAGTTTGGTCTCAAACGTGCAGCTGGAAGGTTGCCCATCAGCTGACTGGTAGTTTCCGCTGCGAATCTCTTGCACTTCTTGCATTTGTGAATCACACTCTTGACAGCGCTGCGACCATTATCTATATATAGGGATCCAGTACTGACAACGTATAGTGCCAAGGGTCAGCTGTGTTCCACCATGAAGAGTTTTGTGATGAGTGTCCAAGATGATGAGCTTCACGAAATAACTTTCGCTCGACAATATCAGCGGATGCTTTACGACGTGATCAAGCAAAGCGTTATGTAAACGTCCACCAACTCGAAGCAGATCATTCTCTAGAATTGGGTTCAAACTTATCAAAGGGCTTTTTACCTTAACCTCTTGTTTTTTTAAGAGCTGACCGATTTCTTCAGGAAATTGAGCTCTCTGATGTAGATAAACCCAAAAAAATCGAGAGTTTTTGAGTTCTATCGGGAGCACGAGGTATTGCCATTTTGACTCCAATAGAGCCTGAAAATTAATAAATTTGAGTTTACAAATTTTAAGTTTTGAGTTATTCAATGAAACTTTCTGGCCTGAAGATAAATTTAAGTTTCTTCCCGATTTTGAACGAGTGTTAAGTCCGGGACCTCCTTTACTCTGGACAAGACGGCTCTGCAGCACTCGCTGTTCAAGCTTAAAAATGAATTTCAAAGCTAGGGAAGTTATTTGGAGCAATTTCATCAAAGAAGAATATTTACAGCAAAGATCCCAAACTTCGGGCACCTCTTTTTGTGTCAAATGAGCACTTGGAAATGCTGAAGAATTTTCGAAAGCAGCTCGGACCTCGATAGGTTTATGAGCGGATAAGTCATCAGGCAGAGTCGACCATGGGGAGGAAGAATCTCTGAGCCAACTTGGACCTTGCCACCACAACTCACAACTCTCAAGTTGTTCAGGAGATATGCCTCTAGAGGCCATATCTGCTCGATTGTCTTTCGATCGGACGTGATGCCAATGAGCATCTGGAACTAACGCACCTATATCCGCACAACGAGTGGCAACATAAGTTTTCCACTTTGAAGGATGGTCTTGAAGCCAATACAACACATCCCTAGAGTCAGACCAAAGATGTATTGAATCAATCTTGATTGGCATTATGTCACGATAATGACTGACTAGATCAGCAAGCAGGTGAGCTGCGTTGAGCTCTAATCGGGGTATGGTCATGGTTTTGAGAGGAGCTACTCTAGTTTTTGCTAACTGTTGAGTAACGTTGATTTGAGATGATTCAACACATCTCAAGTAGATGACAGCACCATAAGCACGCTCTGAGGCGTCTGCAAAACCATTACTTTCGCATAAAATCAAGATTAGGTGACCAATTTATGTATCTAGGAATACGAATGGTATTAATGGATGAAAGCTTACCATACCAATTTAACCATTGAACGCTAAGATCTCTTGGAAGAGGATCGTCCCAATCACTCTTCAATAGCCACAAAACTTGAATTAAAATCTTAGCACAGACTACGACAGGGGCTAACCAACCCATAGGATCAAAAATCCTGGCAATTTGCGACATGACTACTCTTTTTGTCAATACAGCTGCATTGACAGAGCAATAAATTTTGAAAACAAAACAATCCTCACAATTTCTCCACCCAATTTCAAGAACTGTGGAGGGATTGCTCGAACCTTACCAAGAATCTGGGTCAGTTGCGAGAATATCAGATGGTAACCATTCTAATAATCGTGGATCGTTAGCTTGCCATTTACTCAAGGGGAAACCGCCCACCATGAGCAAATCTATCAAAGATTTTTGTTTCGTCAAGGCTCCATCAATCGTGTGAGCACCAGACAAAGAGTCATCCATGTAGGTCTCTTTTTCAATTATCGTGGCCGCTAAAGGATACTGATCACAGTAATCCTTGGCTAGCTGTCGTAGAACAGCTGTTGCGATAAAAGGCGAACAACTCATGCTATAAGTGGCGGTTGAAAAATGATAAGTGTGGATGTGTTTCTGATCCGAATCACGCAACAAAATTGCCTGAAAGGGCTGATCTTCGACGGCAACCTTGATTTGTCTGTACATTTTTACAATGTCAGCGATGAAAACAAATTTGTTAATTCGCCAACAGCAAATGAGATCAGGCAACTCGGGCAATAAGTTTGGACCTGTGTGAAGAATGTCATTCAATGAATTATCAGAGGAGGTTTTGCACGAAGCATTAAAAACAGTCCGTAGCTTGGTCGAAATACTTTGCTCTCCAAGAACACCATGATGAGGTAAGTAATACCTGGTTGAATGCAAGGTATCGGTGTCACTGGACAATATACGATGCATGTGACCTAGGTCTTCATACTCTCGCATGAATTTAACATAAAGATCCTTGAAACGAGAATCTTTATCAAATCTCTTCTCCATTCTATACAACATCTGATTAGCAGAATTCAATGAAGACCCTAACTGATCAAAGGTAGGCTGAGCAGAATTTTTAAACGGAAGCTTGATGACGTAACGACCAGAAGAATCCCGTGAGTAAGTGGTAATGAAATGATTCACACACTCCTCTTCCTCGGGAGTATACAAAAGTTCCTTTGGCAATTCTTCCTGTCACCAAAAATTCTGCACAGCTTTGTTCAAATCGTCCTCTACTGCACAATGCAACGAAACGAGGTTTGAGGTTAAAGGCTGATCGACTGATAGAATTGCACCCATCAGTATCCATCCCAAAGTCGATTTGATAGCCACAGGCTGACCGATGTCACCCTTAACGATTTCACCGAGCTGAATTTGAGCATTAACGTTTGCGTCTAAAAGAACGTTGATCTGAGAGTTATCCAAAAAATTTGGATCAGCTAGCTCTAAATTCTGAAGGTACGAGAATGAAACAGCCCTACTTACTTTAGGAGGCGAGTAAGCAGCGACTTTGGGAGCAACCAAGGCTTCGACCTCGTAAGAGTAGCTCGATTGAAAATGTGGCTGAATTCTGAACCGAGTGGATTTCTTGGCAGTGAAAACTGCTTGTCCACCTGCACCAGTCACTGGTAAGTTCACAGTTTTACTCTGCAACCTTAACTGTTGACAAACAAATTCCGAAACGATGGAAGTCTGAGAGCAGTTATCGAGCAAAGCTCGAGCCAAAAATCTAAAGCCGTTAGGGGCTACGAGAATCACACGCACGGTAGCTAGCAAAACACCTTTCTTGCAGGACTGATTGCCTGAAACTGGGGTCACGAGACAATTATTTGTCTGATTTCCTGGAAAAGAATACTCAGATTTGTTAGTCGATGTTGATGGCGAAGGCTCCGTTTGTACAAAAGAAGCAGGAGGTTTCTCATCGAAATGCAAGAGGCTACGATGCCTGCCTTTGCACTGACGACAAGTATAAGTCGAAGGACACTTATTCAAGAAGTGATCTCCTAAACAGTTAAAACAAAGTTTTCTTGATTCAACGAAACTCTTCCGATCGACAGTTGTTTTATTCTTAAAAGAATCGCATCTTGAAAGGTAATGTGATTGACCACACAATGGACAAGGGGGTACCTTGTTACGCTTTGATGAATTCTTGTTTGATTGAGTTTGAGTCAAATTAACAGAGGAGTTAATTCTCTCTTTGTTACCTTTGCTTGTGTGACTAGCTGATGACTGCTTGTCAGCCACACTAGAACTGATGCTACCTTCATATGACTCTAAAGTCATGATCTGAGTATGAAGAAACTCTTTGATTTTTGCCACAGTAGGCATGGTAGCTGTATTGCCTTGGAATTTCTCCCTATCTTTACGAGTGTTACCGTCGAAACGACTCGCTGTTATAAAAACTAAGAGATCATCCCATTGATCAGTGGGTCGACCTAAGGATTGAAGTGAATCGATAGGGTCGAAAGTCTCTCGCAAAATCTGCTTGAGACGATGACGACTCTGACTTAGCGGGTTTGACTGCGAAGAGCTCAGCCAAATACAGATTAATAATCCTACGTTCGTTCTCGTACTTCTCTGTCAGCTTTTCCCAAGCTTTCGGATAATTATCCGTCAATGGTAAGTTTTTTACCATGGCAAGAGCTTCATTTTTGAGATGAGTCCTAAGGTAATAAAACTTGACCACATTAGGAACATCGTCCTTTCGATGAATCATAGCCCTATACACATCACGAAAATTTTCCCACTCCGAATATTTCCCTGAAAAGCTGGGAATATCGATCTTTGGAAGGGATTGAGAAAAACTATGAATGTCCTGATTGACAGTGTTATCATGATTACCTTGAGTGGCATTGAGAGCTCGAGTGACTTGATTCTCATGCAAAGTAAAAAATAAATCTTTGTAATCACCTTTCCTGTCGTAATTAGAATCGGTGATTGCATCAAACAACCTCGAGGAGAAATAGTTGTGATTTGGAGGAGGTTTCAATCCGAGAATTTTCGAATGAATTGATGAAGCTTGATCGTACAGCGTCTCTAGCTCCTCTAAACGAGATTGACCCTTACCTCGAGTCATTTTATCCTGGCCTTTCTTTCTGAAATTCTCAAAGGAATTGGCAATCCTTGAGTGGAGAGTTTGCTGAGCAGCAACGTAATCTTCCATGTTGAATAAATGAGATTATTCAATCAACGATCAAAAAAACATAAAAAAAAAGAAATAATTGTCGAACGAGGGCGACTTTGAAAAACGTACTAAAACCTTAAATGAAGAGTGTCAGGATAGTGGGGTTGAAAATAATATTTTGTCAAATACTCAGCAGCGTGGAACAGCGAGGGCCCACTAACAACTCAGAAAAACTGTGAGGTTAGCTTATTATCTAACCTGAACACTAACTTAGTGAGAGTTAGATCTCAAAATTTTAACTTGAAAACGATGAGTTCAAGTTGAAAATTGCGTAAAAGAGGTACTTTTAACGATTGAGAAAAAAAAGACTAAATATCAAAAGAAAGTAACTAGGTTAATAAAAAGAATTTTTTCACCAACTGAATCAAGAGTTTCGAAGATCCTTGTCCCGTGCGGCGTGAGATACTCCGGAAACATCCGATTTTAGCAGCTGGAGAAAAACGGAGGACGACGCTGACAGCTGAAATCGAACCGAAGGCTGGATGACGATGATGATCCACAAGCCAAGTAACCTAGTTCGAAAATTTCCCAATGAAATTAGTAGAGCACTCAAAAAAATATTCTCGAATGAATAAAAATATCGAAAAAATTTTTAGTTCAAAACGAAAATAAATCATCCATACCTCTTGAACTATTTTTCTTAACCTTAATAAACAAACGAGGTTATTTAGATCGAAAAAGAAAAGAACTTAAAAAAGGAAAAGAATATCGAAAATTAAGCGACCTGAGTTTTGTTCCACGGATTTTTAAGAGCTCTCGCAGATGACGACTTCGAAGCTCTTTCCGCTTGTAGGAACGATGACTCGAACGGCAGATCTCTCGAAGAACGCAGAGTAGATAATTCACCAAACCACCAAAGAATTGATTTTTCAATTAATCTCGATGACACCAGTAGATCCGACGAGGAAGGACCAAAATGTTCGATAGCGAATGGACTGTATATATGATGATGCTCGTGCATGTATGAAATAAATTAAAGAATCGAGATTAATTATATAAAAAATCAATTTAATACGTTTATTCAATTAAAGCAACAAAAATTAGTAGTTTTAACAACAAAAAGTCAGTTTTTGGGTTTTTGGTTAAATTTCAAGTTATTAGCAGTTTGACAGCTGTGACGAGAGTGAAGTCATCCCCGCGGGCGTCTGATGTTGCCGCATAAAACAAACGCACAGTGTTTTCGAATTTCGAACAAATTGACAGATTTTTTATAAGTAAGTTTTAAAAAAATACGAAATATATATACGAGTTATATACTTAATTCTAATTATTACCTAATTATCAAATAAATAAATAGAAAAATCAAATTTCATAACTTTTTACAATATATAAAAGATTACTTAACGTTTTTAATAAAATCATGGATTTAATGTCCCTGGTAGCAATAAGAATAGGTTATGCCAGTTTCAGGCCTGGTTTTGGCGTCCTAGCGTGCAAACTATTAACTAGCCATTTATTATCTATGATCTATTCTAAAAATCCAGTAATTTGTTGGTTGTTCGTGTATCAGATAAAATATAAGGAGTGATGGTTGGTCCAACGAACGAAGTAAAAACATTTTTTTATTAGAAATTTTTTATTATATGCCGACGTTTCGTCATTGTTTTATAATGAAATCTTCAGGGCTAGTGCAATGATCACATTATTATAAAATTATAAATATTTTTTTAACTTAAAAATTAAAAATTATATAGTCACATTAAGGTTTTAATACAAATAAACCGTGTCACCAACCGCAATTTTTTTACCCCCCACTGCGCATGCGCGGTCCTTAATAGTGATTTTTCAACTTTAATTCATATCTCAGAATCTATTAGGGCTAGAGACATGCGGTTGGCGGCAAAATTAAAAAAAAAAAAATTGTTGTTCAAAAAAAAATTTTCCAATTATTTTTGGCGCCAAATTCAAATTGTTTTGGTGGTTTTAAACCTTAAAATGGTGTTTTAAAAAAATCTGAGATACATACCTCGCCAGAAAAAAAACATATCACGTATTTTGGTGTAAATTTTTTGAAAAATTTTTTTTTCAGATTTTTCTAGAGGGTGGAAGACAGTCAAAAATCGAAAAAACTGGTTTTTTGGACCCTTTTTGGTCTTTATAAGGCTTTAAAAATAGTTTTAACATATAAAAACTACAATTTATCTAAATTAAGTTTAAATTATAACATATAGTACAGTCATAATATTAATTTTAATCATATTAATCTTAATAAGACCTAAAAACCGATTTTTTCAACGCTTTTTGGCTTTAATAAGGCTTTAATAATAGTTTTAACATATAAAACCTACAATTTATCTAAATTAAGTTTAAATTACAACATATAGTGCGGCAATAATATTGATTTTAACAATAATAGCCTTCAAAAGGCCTAAAGACCGATTTTTTAAACACTTTTTGGCCATAATTTCACTCTTAATCAGTCGCACACACACTTAAATCATTAAAAAAGATTTTTTACAGTGCTTTAAAAGAGAAAAATTATAAAAAATTGTAATCGCATGGTTACTGATCCCTAACAGGCCACTCAATCTATTTTTGAAACGCTTTTTAGCCTTGTTTTAGCTTTGACCAAGCTACAACTACGTTAAAACTATTAACAATAATTTATTTTACATTATGAACTTTCCAAAAAAAACGTTTACTGTTATTATAACAACAGTTATAGTGTTAAAAATACAACAAAATAATTTTTTTAACAATTTTCAGATCCATATTCAAGCTCTGATTCGATTATACAAACATTAAACACTTATTTATAATTAATGTTTTACAAGAACAAATAATTGTTGCTGTTATGAAATTTTTAATACCCACATATTTGGAATACTAATCATCTTCGTCGCTGTCCTCTTCAATTACAGGAATCGTATCATCTTCTTCAAACAATTCAGATAATACTGCTGCAGGTCTGACCAATTTCGATTTGAACCTACCATGAGATAAATAGTTAATTATAGCTGCTACATGGCAACAACATCCAATAGTACGTCTACCATTTGCGCATGTACAATAAAATCTTTTGATGCCACTAAGCCCCATGGTATTCGGTTTGTAATCTATGTATGCGTTGTATGTTTTTGAATTAATGTGTCGAGATTTTATTTGAATTTTTATGATTTCTGGAGTTCCCCGAAGATAGGCTAAGTTGAATACATCATTTGCGTCTAGCAACTCGGATAGATAGGAGACTGCCATTTTTAACTGGTATGTTCCGGTAAAAAACAATTTTAAATCATTCATAGTCATTTCTGGAAAATCTGGTAAGTCTTCAGAGGTTGAGGACTGAAACTGACTTCTAGTTCTGTCCCATCTCGAAGCTTCAACTTCTTCAGCCAAAGTATTAACATCAGATATTTCTTTCATTCAATTGACGACTTCATCGGTCATTCCTACGTCAGAGTTGAACCATTTACCAAAAACATTATTAATGTAGCAAGCTATTTTACAATAAGCAGCAGCATTTTCCAATAAGTTGTTGTTCAATTGATTATGCAAGAGTTTGTACTTTTGGCCAACAACTCCATGAACTGCTTCAACTGGCCATCGGAGTTTGGTAACTCGTCTCGAGTGGTTTGCCTCTGAAGTTGTAAGTTGATTTTTCTTTCCTTTCAAAGACGGCATTAAGACTTTAAATCCTCTTGATGTTAAATCATCAACAGCATCTCGGAATCCACGATCGAGAACAAATATATCGTCTTTTTTCAACAAGTTATTTAAATCACCATTATTTTCAAGCAACTCTTGGAGAATCTTAGCATCATTCATGTTCGCATTATACGGGCCTAAAACATCGACGACGTAGCCATTGGGCATGAAGATTGTGGATGGCTTGCAAAGGTGCGTCTTTTTTTGACCCGAATAAGATTTTCTCTGGTACTCATTATTACTACTTTTTTGATGACGTACGTAAGTTCCATCCATGATCATTGCCAATTGATCATCTTCGATGTCATGAAGTTTTTTTGCGATTGTCGCCGTATGATTTTGGATCAAATACTCTCGAGTATTCGCGTGTAGGCCAAACTCAGCTGGTAGTATGTCTGTTTCAAAAGATTGGATCACTGAGTGGCAGTAATCCGAAATCCTTTGCTCTGACTCGATTCCCAAAATAGCAGCAACCATAGAGTTTGAATTTCCACTCCTAAGTTCAAAAAAAAACGCGACCAATGCTTGCAGCCGACTCCTACGATCCGAATTTCGCATTGAAGTTAATTTTTCAAGGAGGGTTTTGAGTTGATCCAAGGTCAATCCAGTAAACACTTTCAGACGGCTTTCGTCAATTTCAAACTCATCAACTCTGTGTATCAACTCTCTGTCAACTCTAGCCGACAAACTGTTGATAAAATCACCAACTTCGGAGGCGTCTAGGCTACTATACTGTGAATAAACTCTTAGTTGTCTCAATCCATCTTCGTAAAACAGTTTACCAATTAAATGTTTTTTGCAGCACCGATTACCTGAAAATATCAATAACAATTAGGATTTAATATTATTTTTAAAAATTTAAAGTAATTAAAACCAGTTACCTTTTGGTATGAAAATTTGAAACTGGATGAATACTTTGAGGCGAGCAGGGAAAGAAACTAATGTTAAAAGTTCGTTTTTCCCACACAAAAAACAATATTTGTGAGTTGAAATAGTACGACGTAGTGGGAGCTCAACCGTAACAGCTTCTATAGAAGCATCTGGATATGATACGACAGTGCCTTGTGAGGAAACTTGAGAGGAACTTGATGAGGATAACTGGCTTTCAGACTCAGCTTGATTTTCTACAACATTTTCTTTTTCCAGTTTAGATTTTTTACTCGACTTATAAAATTTAAAAGATACGTGACATTTGTTACATAGTTTGCTGTTCACTGTTGCAATTTTATAAAAAACTTCTCCAATCATTGGTTCACAACTCATCATCCAATCAGTCACATCATTCGCCAATTCCGTAGAGTATATCTTTCTTTTTACACCACCATATTTTCGAAAATTTTGTTGACAATTTGCACATTTATCATCATCTATTTTTGTTTCTAAACAAAACGTTTACTGTTATTATAACAACAGTTATAGTATTAAAAATACAACAAAATAATTTTTTTAACAATTTTCAGATCCATATTCGTCTTCTTTCTCAGTATTCATGGTTGCAGCTTAAACAATTAGTTGTAAAAAATGACAGTTTTAATTTTGAAGCTAGGGATACAAAACTTTTTCCTATTGAACTATGTTTGAAGAACATCCATTAATTAAGATTAGTGATGAACCTGAAAAGTAAGAATATTTTATCAACTGTGAAATAAAAGTATTGAATCAGTAACTCTGTAATAATTTAATAAGCAAATTACTTGAATTTGATTTAAGTAGCTCATTTAACTGTATGCTCAAATAGTATATTATTCCCAGAGGGACTAAAGTTTGCAGTGGAGGCCCGCTGTCATTGCAGCCCGAGACGAAGTCGAGGGCTGCAAATACGTGGGCCTCCTCAGCAAACTTTAGTCTTGAGGGATATATGCACTTTTTTAAAGTCCGTTGATCACAAAAAATAACTTGATTTCCTCCGATTAAAGCCAAAAGAACGAAATGTACTCCCGAAGCGCCAGCGGCCGACATGCAGCCGGCCGCCATGTTGTGGCCCGAGCGCTAGCGAGGGCATGCAGTAGGCCGGGTGCGCGTTGGTCGATGGCACAGGGAGTACATTTCGTTCTTTTGGCTTGCGTCGGAGGGAGACAAGTTATTACTTGTGATCAACGAGGTTAAAAATATTTTTAGACAGAGGTTGTCGCTGAATTTTTATGAAAGATAAAGTTGAGACTGGTGCTCCAAGACTTTGACGGTAGAAATGTTCAAATTCTAATTGTGAAATTGACTAGAAACAAAAAATAATTATTAATAAGTGCATAAAAAAAACTGCATGACTTTGAATTTAGGGTTTTTTAAACTTTCTATGTTCAGTGAAAATTCGTATTAGACTGAATACAATATTTTTTATATAAATGAATAGAATTTTTTTTCAAAATTTTTAAATAACTGTAATCACTAACTTAAGCTATTTATTTTAAGTTTTAAAAATTAAGAAACAATTATTTTGAAAATTGGTATCAAATGAAATAATATAATATACTTAAATCTCCTCTTCAATTTAACTTCAAAGAAGCTTAATTTAAGATGAAACAATATTGATTTATTTAAGATGAAATAATATTTAAGATAAAATAATATTGATTCACAAGTCTCAAAAAAGAGTCATTGAGTGCTTGATTTCTGAGTAATAATAATTTATCCATCCGTGAACTCTATGCTCAAAAATCAATTTTTTTTTTTTTAAAACGCTTTAAATCTAACTGCTTAAAACTCCAACATTTAATTAAAAAATTTTAATTGTAATTTAAATTCAAAATCATCAGAAGCTTTATTATTTTCCTTACACAATCAGGTATTATTTTGTATCCCACTTGTCAAAGGCTTAAAGTTGTAATGCACGGGTCCTCCTAACCAAAAAGATTTTGTGATACTATTTTAGCAATCCATTCACAGAGAATTAACTATTTCTCACCACACAGCCATCAGATGGAAAAAAAAAATTCCGATAATCTGAAACTTTTAAAAAAATAATAGTAATCACTCATAAATATAACACAATAAATCAAACAGTTTGTTGGTTTAGTTTCATAGCAGTAATTGAAATACTTTAAATAATGTCATCTGGAATCTCTAATTTTTTTTCTAAGCTTTGTTTTAAAAATTATGACACATAAAATCATTAGCCAACAAAGCTCATGGTGTATTTTTAAATACCAGTGAATAGCTAAGTAATAAGTTTAAAAAAACATTTTGATTTTAAATATTGATTGATGTTCTAAAGACTAAGGTACTTTATCATATTTTATTTTTAAAAACTATAGATTTATTTAAAAACAGAGAAATTGCAAAATCGTTCAATCAATTTGTAACAAAATGCAAATGAAGTAAATAATGCAATTATTTTATAACTGGCTAGTTGTTATTAATTAATTTAAAAATTTATTTACAGCTTAACAAAATTGATATATGAAATCAAACTTTTCAAGTAACTTTTTCAGATGTACTTCATAAATAACCTAATCGTTTGTTTCTACATATTAATAAAATGAAACATAAAAAAAAGGAATTCAATAAAATAACTACCAAGAATTTTCTTTCATTTGATTTAATTGTGTTTAAAACTATGTGTGTAGTCTATATGTACAATCTCAAGAATAAAATAGCCCTATTAAAAAAGTTCACATGTAAATTCACGTGAGTATCCACGTGATTCATCCAATCTATAAATCCACTTGACCAAATTTTAAAAAAAACTAAGTTCCGCATGTAAACATTTTATAACTTATTTAATTTTTTTACTAACAAAAAAGTTTTTTCAGTTAAATGAAATATTCCAAGTTGAATTAAGTACTTTGATTTTTTTCTACACTTTTAGGAAATTAAAAATTTTGACACTTATAAATTCTACGGGACTTTTTTGGTTCTTTCGGACTTAAAAGATGTTCAGTCTGTGATACTTATCAGATTTTGAATGTGCAGACTGAGAAATTTTTTGAACCGCAGACACTTAGAATTTTTTTAATCTCTGGAACTTAGATATTTTTCGAACCGTGAACAATTAGAATTTTTTCAGTTTCTGGGACTTAGAAATTTATTTTGTTTTCGGACATGGAAATTTTTAAGCCGCAGTCACTTTTAAAGTGAGTTAAGCCTGTGAAATATAGAAATTTATTTTGTTTTTAGACTTTGAAATTTTACAAACCGTGTAAAAAAAATTAAGATCTTAAAAAGATCTTTTGAAGACATATCTTAACTATGGGCTATTTTTGAGATGTTTTAAGACAAAAAAATTATGTTTTATTTTTGATATGTATCATTTCAATAATGTCTGAAAAAGTTCTTTTGAAGGTAAAAATTACTTATTTTTTCGTTAATTTTTATGTGTATGATACGAAGATGATTCTTAGATCTTTAATCATTTTAAGATAAATTTTAGATAAATTTGAGATACATTTTTTTACGTAACCTCTTCTCTTAAAGATATTTATAATAGTTTTTAGAAATGATAATAAGGCAAGTGATAATAATTGCAAGATTAACTTTGTATATTTAAGATTATTTTAAAGATCATTTTGTGATGAACTTTCGATATTATTTATGCGCGTTTTTGTAAAGATATATATTAATATATTTTTAAAGATAGCAAGATTCTTTAAAATAAATTTTATACGATCTTAAAAAAATTTTCAACCAGCATTTTAAATATTTCAAGACCTTTTTTTAAAACAAATTAAATTTCATTATTTTTTCAAATTAAAGAGTTTACTGTGAATTAATTTCGTAGTGCCCTGAGGATTTGGGTACAGTCTGTACATGATCGCGGCTCACCTTTATTTTTCTTCAATCGAGTTCCTGAAAAAGGAAAAAAAAAATGCCACAACCCGGGCAAAAAAAAGCAGCTGATAAAGCAGCTGAAAAAGCAGCTGCCGATTTGAAACACTTTATCAGCTGCTTTATCAGCTGCTTCATAAATCAGCTGCTTTATTAGCTGCTTCATAAATCAGCTGCTAAAGCAGCTGCTATATAAGTTTTTGTTAAAAATATATTGTTTGGCCTTACTTTGGGCCCTATGGAACCAAATCCCGAGTTTTTAAGTGGGACCCTTACTGTTTGACCCTAGGTTCAGAAAGAGCGGTTATTGTAATTTATAAAGCAGCTGCTTTATCAGCTGCTTTATAAGTTTTTGTTAAAAATATATTGTCTGGCCTTACTTTGGGCCCTATGGACCCAAATCCCAAGTTTTTTAAATGGGACCCTTATGTTAAGACCCTCGATTCAGAAAGAGCGGTTATTGTACATTTGGGTGTCTAGCAAAAAAAAAATGGTGTCTTACACGAACTTAAAAGGCATAAAAAAATTTGTTCTCTTCAAGGAACGATATTTTCAATAAGTATGCATCTTTTTCATAGCATGTATGTATGGGAAAGATAATCGACAGACAAATGATACAATGTAGCGAAAGAAGTCAAGAGAGCGAATAAAAGTTGGTCAGCCGTTTGAACTTCTACCGGAGAACATCCGATCAGATAAGTCTTAAATATGAAGCAGTAATTTAAATTTGGTGTTTAATGTTTGAATGATACTTTGTGGCAATTTTTTTTTTTTTTCAGAAACTCGATTAAAGAAAAGTAAAGGTTAGCCACGAACATGCACAGATTGTACCCGAGTCCTCAGTGCCTTAGGAAAGTAATTCACGATAAACTCTTTAATTTGAAAAAAGAATGAAATTTAATTAATTTCAAAAAAAGGTCTTGAAATAATCAAAATGCTGGTTGAAAATTTTTTTAAAATCGTACAAAATTTATTTTAAAGAATCTTGCTATCTTTAAAAATATATTAATATACATCTTAAAAAAAACGCGCATAAATAATATCGAAAGTTAGTCACAAAATGATCTTTAAAAAAATCTTAATACACAAAATTAATCTTGCAATTATTATCACTTGCCTGATTATCATTTCTAAAAATTATTATTAATATCTTTAAGAGAAAAGGTTAACGAAAAAATCAGTAATTTTTATCTTTAAAAGAACTTTTTCAGACGTTTTGAAATGATACAAATAAAAAATAAAACATTTTTTTCGTCTTAAAATGTCTCAAAAACAGCCATTGTTAAGATATGTCTTCAACAGATCTTTTTAAGATCTTAATTTTTTTTATGCAGTTTGAAAAATTTCAAAGTCTAAATACAAAATAAATTTCTAAGTCCCACAGACTGAAAAAATTCTAAGTGTCTGCCGTTCAAAAAATTTTTATGTTTCACATACTTAACTCACTTTAAAAGTGTCTATGGTTTGAAAAATTTCTAAGTCCAAAAACAAAATAAATTTCTAAGCTGCAGAGACTGAAAGAATTCTAAGTGTCTGCGGTTCAAAAAATTTCTAAGTCTTAAAGAATAGATAAATTTTTAAGTCCCACAGACCTTAAAATTTTTAAGTCAACAACAATTATATTATAAGCCTATGAAAATTCCAAGTTCCTAAAAAATTCTAAATGCTGTAAATTTCCAAAAAAAGTTCGAAACTCATAATTTTATCAAGTCCCGAAGAATTTATAAGTGTCAAAATTTTTAATTTCCTAAAAGTGTAGAAAAAAATCAAAGTACTTAATTCAACTTGGAATATTTCATTTAACTGAAAAAACTTTTTTGTTAGTAAAAAAATTAAATAAGTTATAAAATGTTTACATGCGGAACTTAGTTTTTTTTAAAATTTGGTCAAGTGGATTTATAGATTGGATGAATCACGTGGATACTCACGTGAATTTACATGTGAACTTTTTTAATAGGGCTATTTTATTCTTGAGATTGTACATATAGACTACACACATAGTTTTAAACACAATTAAATCAAATGAAAGAAAATTCTTGGTAGTTATTTTATTGAATTCCTTTTTTTTATGTTTCATTTTATTAATATGTAGAAACAAACGATTAGGTTATTTATGAAGTACATCTGAAAAAGTTACTTGAAAAGTTTGATTTCATATATCAATTTTGTTAAGCTGTAAATAAATTTTTAAATTAATTAATAACAACTAGCAAGTTATAAAATAATTGCATTATTTACTTCATTTGCATTTTGTTACAAATTGATTGAACGATTTTGCAATTTCTCTGTTTTTAAATAAATCTATAGTTTTTAAAAATAAAATATGATAAAGTACCTTAGTCTTTAGAACATCAATCAATATTTAAAATCAAAATGTTTTTTTAAACTTATTACTTAGCTATTCACTGGTATTTAAAAATACACCATGAGCTTTGTTGGCTAATGATTTTATGTGTCATAATTTTTAAAACAAAGCTTAGAAAAAAAATTAGAGATTCCAGATGACATTATTTAAAGTATTTCAATTACTGCTATGAAACTAAACCAACAAACTGTTTGATTTATTGTGTTATATTTATGAGTGATTACTATTATTTTTTTAAAAGTTTCAGATTATCGGAATTTTTTTTTTCCATCTGATGGCTGTGTGGTGAGAAATAGTTAATTCTCTGTGAATGGATTGCTAAAATAGTATCACAAAATCTTTTTGGTTAGGAGGACCCGTGCATTACAACTTTAAGCCTTTGACAAGTGGGATACAAAATAATACCTGATTGTGTAAGGAAAATAATAAAGCTTCTGATGATTTTGAATTTAAATTACAATTAAAATTTTTTAATTAAATGTTAGAGTTTTAAGCAGTTATATTTAAAGCGTTTTGAAAAACAAAAAATGGATTTTTGTGCATAGAGTTCACGGATGGATAAATTATTATTACTCAGAAATCAAGCACTCAATGACTCTTTTTTGAGACTTGTGGATCAATATTATTTCATCTTAAATATTATTTCATCTTAAATAAATCAATATTGTTTCATCTTAAATTAAGCTTCTTTGAAGTTAAATTGAAGAGGAGATTTAAGTATATTATATTATTTCATTTGATACCAATTTTCAAAATAATTGTTTCTTAATTTTTAAAACTTAAAATAAATAGCTTAAGTTAATAATTACAGTTATTTAAAAATTTTGAAAAAAAATTCTATTCATTTATATAAAAAATATTGTATTCAGTCTAGTACGAATTTTCACTGCCCGGACAAAAAAAATCAGCTGCTTTGGCAGCTGCTAAATCAGATGCCGATTAGAAACACCTTATCAGCTGATTCGGAAGCTGCTAAAGCAGCTCATTTAGCAGCTGTTTCATAAATTTTCGCAAAATAAATATTTAGCTTGCAGCATTCCTCAATATTCAACAACAAAAAATAAAAAAGAATAATGATTAAATAATAAGTAATAAATACGAAATATATTGATTGATATATATTTTTTGATTTTACTGTACTTTATTTTCCAAATTCAGTGGAAATTTGAAATAAAGCAAATTTCGAAATGGAGTATCATTACAAATCTCGAGAAACGAATTAAACGTTGAATGATAACGAAAAGTTTCTCTTCGATGTCTTCAATTGAACGTCAGGTATTAATTATTAAAGGCCACATCACCAATTCAACCTGATAACGCTAGCAGTTACATATATGGGGTCCCTGGAATCCCTGCATATTTTGGTCAGTACCAAAATAGAACTTTATATTACGAGTAACCAAAAACACGAATCAAAGATTCAATTTTGAGGTTTGAGTGACTAGAAGTACTATAAAATGTTTTCAATGACAAGATTCCTGCTTTGAGATAAGAAAACGAGAAATTGTAAATTTATTAAAAATTTTAATTTATACTTAACGCTAGTTACAAACATTATTATTTTTTCTTAAGAAAACAGCTGCTAGAAAGCACAAAAATTTACGTATAAATATTTCTGAAAAATAGTTTGTATACTAGTAAACAGTTGAATAGTAAGCCCAAAATTAAGTAAAGTCAAAAGTTTTTGGACTTGCAGGGTCAGAATTGTTTTACAATTATCTTTCCCATACATACATGCTATGAAAAAGATGCATACTTATTGAAAATATCGTTCCTTGAAGAGAACTAATTTTTTGATGCCTTATAAGTTCGTGTAAGACACCATTTTTTTGTTAGACATCCAAATGTACAATAACCGCTCTTTCTGAATCGAGGGTCTAAGTACTGTAAAAAATTTCTTTTAATGATTCAAGTGTGTGTGCGACTGATTAAGAGTGAAATTATGGCCAAAAAGTGTTTAAAAAATCGGTTTTTAGGCCTTTTGAAGGCTATTATTGTTAAAATCAATATTATTGCCGCACTATATGTTGTAATTTAAACTTAATTTAGATGAAGTGTAGGTTTTATATGTTAAAACTATTATTAAAGCCTTATTAAAGCCAAAAAGCGTTGAAAAAATCGGTTTTTAGGCCTTATTAAGATTAATATGATTAAAATTAATATTATGTCTGTTCTTTATGTTATAATTTAAACTTAATTTTGATAAATTGTAGTTTTTATATGTTAAAACTATTTTTAAAGCCTTATAAAGGCCAAAAAGCGTCCAAAAAACCAGTTTTTTTGATTTTTGACTGTTTTCCACCCTCTAGAAAAATCTGAAAAAAATTTTTTCAAAAAATTTTCGCCAAAATACGTGATATATTTTTTTTCTGGTGAGGTATGTATCTCAGATTTTTTTAAAACACGATTTTAAGGTTTAAAACCACCAAAACAATTTGAATTTGGCGCCAAAATTAATTGAAAAAATTTTTTTGTACTACTATTTTTTTTTTTTTTTTTTTGCTTTAAACCGCATGTCTCTAGCCCTAATAGATTCTGAGATATGAATTAGAGTTGAAAAATCACTATTAAGGACCGCGCATGCGCAGTAGGGGGTAAAAAAAATTGCGGTTGGTGGCAAAAATTTTCTTTTTTTGTGCTCTATCGAGTGGTTATAATTTTTTAGGGGTTTTCCGTGGGGGCTCTTTTGACCATCTTACCCGGCTATATACCCTTTAATTAATTAGATACTTTCGAAACGAGTGCCAACATGGTACTAAGTTATGTAAGAGAACTATTGAGGCGTTACCCCCTCCTCGTAGCTTCACTAAACATGATTCCATAACTTAGTACCATGTTGGCACTCATTTCGAAAGTATCTAATTAATTAAATTTTTCTGACAAGATTTATTTGTATTAAAACCATAAGGTGAATAAATAATTTTTAATTTTTAAGCTAACAAAATATTGATAATTTCATAATAATGTGATAATTGTACTAGCCCTACTCATACCTCCTGTTCTAGCCTGCCGAGTTCTATCCGTGTATGGTTCAGGAGTTCTTGGAATATGAGGATGGGTTAGTCATGTCTAGGGTGATCGACGCTTAAATGAAACACTATAGTTTAAGCTTCACACTAATGTTATATATAACGGCCTTGCCCTAACTACCTATTAGTTTACAGATAGAGCTGAGGACTAAGCAACTCTGACTCTTAGGCTAACTAACTCCTTTCTATTTCTCTCGATTCACCTTTTTATAGTACCCAGGCCTAATAGTGATAAGCCTCCCTTCCATCAGCCTTACCCTGCCTACCGTACCCCTCAACGTGGAGTGTCACCGTACTATCTCGAAATGTATCCCTTCTCGGATATTGAGAATTATAATATCATACGCTCCCTACCTCTCGCGAATCGAGTTACCCTTGGTTGCTTTAGCTCTTACTTTTTATCAATCACTCACACTACACACGCCGCTATCATGGTACATAATATAACAATTTATTTGCAACACGTAATCAAAAATCTTCTAACATATCAATTCTTCAGGAAGCGCGCACCTGCACATCAGCCTCGTTATTTCAAAAATTCACGCCCCGCCGGCGTAGAATATTTGGCACCTGGTATCGTATACCCACCTCAACCATTCCACTTTTAACAGATACTTGAAAATGAAAAACCTAAATTGTTATGAAAATTTTTTAAAATTCTTTAATTCTCTTTAGTTAAGAAAAAATCTAGATGACAATAAAAAAAAGTTTATTCACGAAGTCTTGATTCTTTTCCAAAAAGGCATTTACCTCCCCATACTCATGGTGACCCGATTTAGCCTTCCCCTGCCTTCTAATAATAGATATAGCGTACCTTTAAAAAAAAAGCAGTCGCTTTATCTACATTTATATTATTATTAATTTAATATCTTTCACTCGTTCAAATCTAATATACGTGGAATTACAAAAAAAACTCTAACTTTCACACTCGTACTAATTATTCAAGCAATAATGAGGATCGACTAAGCAGATCCAAGATTACTTGTTTGAATTCGAAAAACTCAGAAAACCAAATGAGATCTCTCAATTTATTACATCAAGATTAGAATTTTACGGTTTTTCCTTGCTTTTTTAAACTCGTCTTCTGCCTTCAAATGCTCTAAAAAATTATTCCTAAAGCTGGAACTTATGGAAAAAATTATTTGTCCTTATTATTTATCTTAGTTCAATCGTGTCATTTCTTTTGGGGAAGAAAAAAAAGGTGTTTTGTGATAGGAAGAAGGATGTTGAGTGAAAAAATTTTTCTTCCCTTTTTATGATTAATCCTGCACCTTTTCCCTTAACAGAATAAATATACACATCTCTAACCGATTATTAAGAATTTTTATTGTAAATTTGAATTGTAAAATATATTTCATAAATTCATTATTTATTATTTTAAATATACTTGCTCATTTTACGCTCGTTAAAAAAAAAATTTTTTTTTTTTTTTTTTTTTACTTTATTAATTTCTATCTACATAATTAGTAATTTTGGGTTCAGTTTCCCTTAAGAAAAAATATTGATACTATCAACCTATTAATTAACTCAAAATTGAGTCTTCACTTAATAATACTGATTGGTGAAAATAAGTTCAAAAACCACAAAAAAATCTAAAAGTGTCTGAACAAACTAATTTTCCAAAAATTCCTGTCCAAGGCCTATTGCACGTACAGAATTATGCAACCTCGCATTTTTCTTACTCTATAAAGAAAACCTATCATACGTGAGAATATTGAGAGATCCAGCTAACGAGCCAACAATATTTTAAACAAACAGCAAATACTTGATTATTAATTTTTCAAAACAATCTTGATTCGAAACAAGTGCTTCCTTTGAATTGGATTGATCTTTCTTTTTTAATTGGTGATTGATTTTACAGTAGATTCCGAAATATACAGACTCCAAAATATAGCATTCTTATTTTTTCACACTTTAATCCAGTATTGAAATTATATGTAGTACTGATGTTCATAACTTTTTTTCACGTTTTTTAATTGCTGTTTTTTTATTTGATGGAGCCATTACAAAATTTTGTGCTTGAAAAAATTTTAAATTGAAAAATTTTAAGGTTTAAAACGGAATGAATATAGATTTGGACCGCTAATGCGAAAACAGGTATCAATTCACAAACCGCGATTACGAAGGTTCTACTGTACACTATTTGATTAAAATAATTATTTTATTTTAAATTTGATTGCCAGCCCCGCTTAGCGCTTCCAACACGAGATTATCGACCGTGAGTAACCTACGGCTTTTATAATTAAGGAGAATTCTATACATATAATGAGTTGGTCTAGACTGTTTTGTACCTTTCTATTTCAGGGACAGTCCACCATCGATTAACGCGATTGCAGGTGAGTAGCCAGGCTCATTCTTTTTATCTACAGTGGTTCATGTAGATACCATAGGCTAGTTCATTAATAAATCTTGAATTAATATTATTTCTTTTAAATTCTCATTTATTACTTAGTCTAAATTCTACCGTTCCGTCACTAAGCAGGGGCGCAACTACGCTAGTGATGTCTTTCCTTTGACTCCAATCTAAACCTGTTTCGTTACCATTTAATTAATTCCTTTTAATAAAAAAAAAAAAAAATCATAATCAGCCACAATTTCAAGAAATTGCTGCAGACAAATAACGATATAAGGGAAGTCTGGTGCCCTAAGAATCGGTCCATAGAAAAGCGCAAAATCAGCCTTCCATAGAGACTGAATGTCCAAGATCTCTGTCTAAGTAAGGTCTTGACTTTGAATAAATCGTCTAAACCATGATGCAATTAAATTTTTTTTCTTTAATTTTAAAACTGATAATGCGTAAAAAATTAATACGTACTTTGAAGCTTACTGTTGAATCAGCTCTTAAATAATAAGTTACTTAAATAAAATTATCTGTAAAGATTAAAGTAATCTTAAGTATTTTCAAATGAATTTTAATTTACCCATTGGATATGGAAAAATTTTATATGATGATAAAAAAAAAAAAAAATTATGGGTCGAAACCGAGACTGAAAGCGAGACCAAAAGTAAAAAAATTTTCGACACCAAGATTGAGATTGAAATCTCTTCTCTTCTCATGCATCTCAAATTAAAACACTTTTTTTTGAAAAACCAATTATTAGGAAAATCAAATTTTGACAAATGATAGGTAACCGTGTGAAATTCTTTGCCTCATTTATCTCGCCTTTTTTAATTTTTGAGTAAAAATAAAATGGATATAATACAAATTTTATTAAAAATATGCATGTATGTTCTTGAGTAAAAAGTTTATAAATACACAGATAGACATGCAGACATACACACAGATAACCAAACGATTTTTATAAATAAATAAACAATAATTAAATATTAAAATTTTAAATTTTATGCTCTTGACCAATCTCAATCATTTCAAATCGCTGACATTCTTAAGGTCCTCTTCCATTTATGAGAGAATGGAAAGAAAAAACTTGGTTGCTGTATTATGATATTAAGTAGATTTTAATTCAACTATTAATTAAAGTACTCAGTAGAAGGCGATAAATTTATAGCTTTTGAAGCTTCGAGAACTTTTTCTTTTATCAATTACTAAAAATGATTCTTTTGGGAAAGGACTATAAATGGAAACATTATTGTTAATCTAGAATAAACTTTATACAATTTTCATTTTATTGAAAAAAATTTTTTTTTTACAGATGATAATCCTGAAAAGCAAAGGTATGATGGCTGGTACAACAATCTGGTTCATCCTGATTGGGGCTCAGTCGGTAAGAATGCTCTAATAGTATATTACCCAACGGGTGCAGTATCTTCATAGAGGCTGTTTGAAAGAGTTTATAACCAAGCAAAACAAAACCCAAAGTGACTTGGAGTGACGAGCTGCACTCGTTGTATTTTATATTTTATTGTATAATAATAAACAACGCAGATGAAAAGCCTAAAAATAAATGATTAGTAATATTTTGTAAAAAAAAGGATTTTTGAAATTAAGATCTGTTCTCTCTGTAAACTTTCTTAAATTACTCTATGTTAAGTATAGTTTTTTTTTAATTCGAGGAAATACAAGCCACGTTTGAAATTTTGAGCAGAAGCTTTTGGGAACGAAGGTTGCCGCGTTTCCGGGAGTATCACTTTATATACTGAATGAATTTATAGGGTAATTTTAAGCGTTGCTATAGAGCATATGATAGGTGGATTGTTAACTGACAGTAAGAGAAATTATTTAACGAGAAATAAACGAGGTCTGAAATTTTGTTTTTTTCATCTTCTAATCTCAAAATTGGACCTTCGGCCCTTTGTTTTTGGTTCTATGACGGAAAAAAAATTGTCAAATTTAGTCGGGCAGGGTTTTTCGCCTCCTTGTTGCATGCCTCGCTTTTGGCTCAGCCTGCAAACCCCACAGAGGCACAATAAACCCTTGCTCGACCAGGCTGGTAATTTACTATTCCCGTAATGGACTAAAAGAGCTTGGTAATCATGATCAGAAGTTACTTTCGGGTAAATTGATGTTTTTTTATCAGAGGTTAAACACAGCTAGAGATGAATGTTTTTATAAAAATGTTAAATAAAGTATATTTTTTAAGTAATTTTGATGACTTGAAAAAAGGGTACTTGAAAAAAGGGTACTCGTATCCTAGCTTACTATCTCTATTTTTATAATATATGCCCTAAAATCTCGTTTAGGTTAAAATTAGGGCTTCACGATACGAGACGATATCGATATTTTGAATTATATCGATATCGTATCGACGTATGGGCATGTTTATCGTATCGAGTATCGTATCGACGATATTTTACTGTAAATTTATCGATATCGTCTTGGCTCAATCCATTTCAAAATATTTCATCTACAGCCTCAAAATATTTCATCTACAAATCAGTTCTTAATTATATTATATTCATTAAACACTTTTATATCATAAATTACAGTAATTATAATATATATATTTATTTAAATTATCATTTATTTTAAAAATACAAAATGAGCAAAGAAAAAAAATCTAAAAAAAAAAAAAAGATAGTTACTAATCATGAATTAAGTCCGTTAAACATATTTTGTTTCTAATATTTAAAGACGATTTTGACCACGAATTCAAACATAAAAGTGCTATTAGAGAATCGTCTTTTAAACAAGTTCTCGTATCACTCATGAGAGAGCCAGTTCTCAAAAAACGCTCAACCGCAACAGCTGCAAACCCCCAAATACCCTGGGCGCCCAAGTTCAATAAATGAACCGATCAGCTATCCCCCAAAGCTGTAAACCCCCAAAACCTTGGGCATCAAGTTCAATAAAAGAAACTGATCAGCTATCCCCCAAATACCCTCGGCGCCCGAATTCAATAAATTAACTGATCAACTATCCCTCAAGCTGTAAACCCCCAAATACCCTAGGCGCCCGAGTTTAATAAACAAACCGATCAGCGATTCCCCAAGCTGTAAACCTTCAAAACCCTGGGCATCAAGTTCAAAAAAATTGATCTTCTAAACCCCCAAATACCCTGGGTGCCCGAGTTCAATAAATTAACTGATCAGCTATCCCTCAAGCTGTCAACCCCCAAAACCCTGGGCACCCAAATTCAACAAAAAAACCGATCAGCTATCTCCCAAGCTGTGAACCCCCAAACCCTGGGGATCGAGTTCATTAAAAGAAACTGATTAGCTATCCCCCAAGCTCTAAGCCCTCAAATACCCTGGGCGCCCGAGTTCAATATATAAACCGATCAGCTATCCCCCAAAGCTGTAAACCCCCAAAATATTGGGCATCAAGTTCAATAAAAGAAACTGATAAGCTATCCCCCAAGCTGTAAACCCCCAAAACCCTAGGGGCCCGAGTTCAATAAATTAACTGATCAGCTATCCCTTAAGCTCTAAACCCCAAAATACCCTGGGTGTCCACACTCAGAGAAAGATTTGTTTGGGTCAACAATATATTGTAACATCTAAGATGCCATAATTGATGAAGAGACAATGATGCACATTGTAGCAGTAAAAATATCATGGTAGCGCTGACTCAATGCGTATTAAGGGCTAACATGTTTCTACTTGCACTGGTATAGCACAACTTAATTTTAAAAAATTTCTTTTTTGTGATTTTGGTATAGTTAATGTTTTTGATGAATAGTTTTAATGTTAAAAAATTTACAAATGATTATAAAAATCACAATATTTAAAAAATAATGTCTTTAATTAAGATTTTAAAAAAAGGCCGTCGATGGCTCACTCGGTTAAGACACACGTCTTAGTTGGCCGAAACATCGTCGCGCTGAGGGACGCCGCACACTGAACTAAAAAATTGAAGTTTGTAAAAAAGTAATTATGTAAAAACGGAATAAGCTAGCAACATGGGGTTTTTTGGAAATTAAAGTTAAGCGTTTAGACTTTGTGGGAAAAGTCAAAAAGTATATGATTTTTCTTAATTTACCGGTGAAATTCAGGTTTAAAAATTAGGTTATGTTGATTAATAGTGTGATCGTCGGCGAATGATTTTTAAACACATTGCTTTAGTTTTCTGTGTGTTTTTTAAAGATATCTCATCAAAGTTTTACGTATAAAATTTAAAAATTAACTTGAAAGCCCTAGAACCCATGGAAAAATTTATAAAATCATATAATTAATAGACTTTAAGTGTATTTAATCTGATTTGTGACTATGCTAAGAATTTATTACTAAAAAAGGACGAAAATAATTTTTCAAAGTACTAAAAACTTTACTTCCTTGAAAAACCAATCTATTTTTTCGATTCAGTATGTGTAAAATTATTTTTTTCAACTTTTATTATGATTTAATTTTCTATATTTTTTATTTCTGACTTAATTAAAAGTTACTTGAATATCATTTTTTAACTAGTTTTTTTATGTTTGAAAACTTCAAACTCAGAGAAGTTCTACTATCATGATCATTAGCTATGAAAATATCATTTGTTTGAGATTTTTTAGAAATTACACAGTTTTGTTCCAATATTATTATTCCCTAAAACCATGTACTACAAATAAAGTTTTACATAAATTTTCTTATCGTGATCGTAAAAGATTTTAAACATAGAAAACACGCTGATGAAGTTAAAGTTACTTTGTCACATTTTTTAAGTTTTTTTTTTTTTTTTCAAAATCATAATCAACAATCAATGTAACTGTGGACATTGTACATTATTTACATACATACTTTAAGTAAGCATTACATTTATAATTATCAATAACGCAACCATCTTCATTTACTATACGACTATGAATATAAAACAATGCTTTAAGAAATTAGTAAGCATATACATTGATTTTTGCTATTTTTAAAAGATTATCATTGCTTATTCATCCTGAAACAAATTTTGTGATTAAAAATTAAATTTTTAATAATTGTAGGAAGGTAGTTTTCAAAAATATCACTTAATCTTTCTTCAATTTCAATTGAATCATCTCTCATTTTTAAAACTTTTTTAAATTTGTTTTGCAAATCTTCCTTGTAAATATTGAATATGTTTAGATTTTCAAAAAAATTGTCATGAAATTCGTCATTTTTAGCGAGAGAAGCAAATTTATTAATTTTATTATTTGGTAATCATAAAATGTGGAAGTAAGAATAACATCCGAAAAATTTTGTAAGTAACATTATTTTGAGTTCAGTAGTGCAATTAAGGTGGTTTTCTACCAAATGCATAACAATAGAGAATCAGCTCAGATTTTCTGGAGGTGTTTATTAGATATTAATAAACATTTCTACGAAGTCTGATCTAAATTGACCATATAGTTTGAAAGTTACAGCAAGTTAAAGATTGAATTTTTTCCATTACGCAGATGGCCGGTACGCTGAAAAAGTGTACTAAATTATTAATATTTATCTTCTTACGATAGAGATCCTTTAGAAAAACCACATACATATAGTTTCACTATCAAAGAATTCATTTCTTCAAACTGCAAAAAATTGACCTTTTACAAATTTTACAGTAATTTTATAAAAATAATTTTCACGTGAATAACCTCCAAAACTGCGGTATTCAAAGATGAGGTTAAAAGTTTAAAAAAATGTTTTGTTGTGATTGTCAATGTTTTTTTGGTAGAAAATAATTTCAGAAGCCATAAAAAGTTAAAAAATAAATTTCAATAACCAATTTTTAGTAATTTGGAGAAATAATTTTTTTTTAGTCTTGCACTTGACTAGCTCTGGTAGAAAACCACCTTAAATAAATATTGTCGAGAAGTTTGCGAATTTCGAATGAGATCTAGATCACTATTTAAAAGAAGATTATCGAATGATAAGATTGATAGTTTTTTTATCAATACATAAAGACAAGAATCATATCTTGGAAGAGATTCCTTTAAACAGGCTAGTGGTGTTCAAGGAAGTAAAGTTTTTAGTACTTTGAAAAATTATTTTCGTCCTTTTTTAGTAATAAATTCTTAGCATAGTCACAAATCAGATTAAATACACTTAAAGTCTATTAATTATATGATTTTATAAATTTTTCCATGGGTTCTAGGGCTTTCAAGTTAATTTTTAAATTTTATACGTAAAACTTTGATGAGATATCTTTAAAAAACACACAGAAAACTAAAGCAATGTGTTTAGAAATCATTCGCCGACGATCACACTATTAATCAACATAACCTAATTTTTAAACCTGAATTTCACCGGTAAATTAAGAAAAATCATATACTTTTTGACTTTTCCCACAAAGTCTAAACGCTTAACTTTAATTTCCAAAAAACCCCATGTTGCTAGCTTATTCCGTTTTTACATAATTACTTTTTTACAAACTTCAATTTTTTAGTTCAGTGTGCGCCGGTTCGAATCCCCGCCGGCTCAACTTTTCGAGCTCGGCGAGGCGAGCTGTGTGACCTGCCTTGGACTAGACAAGAATTCTGGTCGAATACTGATTTGTTCTGAGGAACAAAGGAGATGGTCACCGAATAATTAATTAATGCTCACTGAGAATTATAAAGAATCACACCAGATAAGGCTTAGGACCGTTTAACCCTTCACTGCTAACCATCTATAGCTGATGGAATATTTGATGGCATCTTCGCCTTATCAAGATGAAGTGTTCAGGACTGATACACCCGACAGACGCAATTAAATTTACAGTTAAAACCCTATTGTACCCCACAGTATTATATGTTTAATGTGAAATGTATCGAATAACCATGAATGGTAATAAAGATTAATGAAAAAAAAAAAGATTTAAAAAAATAGTTAGGTGAGGTTAAGGTTTTGCATACTTGGTTTATTATAGTCGCAACGATATGTATTATTATCCTTACCATACGTATTGCAACTGCTACAATATTTAGACTATTGAGGAAACAAAGAATATTTAATTGATTGAATCAAATCATTCACCGAGTGCAAATTCAACGAATAAACTGATCAGCCATCCCCCAAGCTGTATACCCCCAAATACCCTGGGCGCCCGAGTTCAACAAAAAAACTTATCGGCCCACCGCCCAGCTGTAAAAAATTTTATAACAATACCTAAATTACGATTCACTGGTGCAATTATATAACTGATCATTTTTTTTTCTTGAACTCGGGCTTCCAGGGCTTTGGGGGTTTAGAGCTTGAGGCACAGCCGATCAGTTTAATTATTTAACTTGGGCGCCCAGGGTATTTAGGAGTCTACAGCTTGCGGGAAAGCTGATCAGTTTATCTATTGAACTCGAGCGCCCAGGGTATTTGGGGGTGTACAGCTTAGGAGATAGCTGATCAGTTTTTTTGTTGAATTTGAGCGCTCAGAGTAAGGGGGGGTTTAGAGCTTGGAGGATAGCTGATCAGTTTATCTATTGAATTTGGGTGCCCAGAGTGTTTGGGGGTAAATAGCTTGGGGGATAGCTGATCAGTTTTTTTGTTGAACTCGGGCGCCCAGGGTATTTGGGGGCTTAGAGCTTGGAGGATGGCTGATCAGTTTACTTATTGAATTTGGGTGCCCAGGGCATTTGGGGGTATAGAGCTTGGAGGATAGCTGATCAGTTTATTTATTGAACTTGGGTGCCCAGGGTATTTGGGGTATATAGCTTGGGGGATAGCTGATCAGTTTATTTATTGAACTTGGGCACCCAGGGTATTTGGGGGTTTAGAGCTTGGAGGATAGCTGATCAGTTTATTTATTGAATTTGAGTGCCCAGGGTTTTGGGGGTTAACAGCTTGAGGGATAGCTGATCAGTTAATTTATTGAACTCGGGCACCCAGGGTATTTGGGGGTTTAGAAGATCAATTTTTTTTAACTCGATGCCCAGGGTTTTAGGGGTTTACAGCTTGGGGGATAGCTGATCGGTTTGTTTATTAAACTCGGGCGCCTAGGGTATTTGGGGGTTTACAGCTTGAGGGATAGTTGATCAGTTAATTTATTGAATTCGGGCGCCGAGGGTATACACACACACACACGCGCGCGCGCGCGCACACACACACACACACGCATACACACACACATATATATATATATATATTGTAGGAGTTGCTGTGAAAAAGTTTTTTAGGAACCATCCCAGGGCCAATTCATAACTTAAAAATCCTAAAAGTTAATATAACCTTATAAATAATTAACCCATTACCGCCCATGGAAAAATCAAAAGTGATATAAAAAAACTAACTGTTGGAAAACCTGTCTCATGAAAAAATAGTAGATACGTATTTTTTCTTTTTTCAATTTTCATGTCATGAACAATTCATTGTTGATAGTTTAATAATAATGCACATAAACATCTTAGGCCGAAAGGCGAGCCACTGGCTTGAGTCTTCTGCTGCACGCCTGACTGCAGCGCCCAACAGCTACAGCAGCCACCTTGCTGTTGATGTTGGGCACTGCAGCCATCCCATGTTCGGGAGTGAGATAGCAAGTCCAGCATTACGTCACGTCCGGACGCGCGCGTCCGGCTTGGGCCGCTAGCGTCTTGCAAGGGAGCATGCATAGAAAATCGGATGCTCGAGACTGAGATCAGATGTCGCCCGAATTCTCAGCGAAAAGAAATCAGCGCTTCAAAAATTGAAACGTTGATAACTTTTTAATTCAGGATTGTTTCAGGACATTTTTTTCTTAAATTGAGCAGGGGATCATCGTCTACATGTAAGGCGTAATATTATGAAAGAAATAATTGTCCTATACTGTTTTTTTGATGTACAACCTAACCTCAAACCAAAAATCAAAGTATATAAAGTGTACGCTTTAACGGCAGTTCGTTGTTACCGCCTTTTAGGATACTAAAATCGTTTTGGTCATGTCAATAGTCAAGTCAAAGTAGATATAGTACTATAAGCTGCAAAAACAAACATTTTTCCGTTCAGCTGGTATGACTTATTTCATTAACTTGTGAGAAACGTTTGTATAATTTCTTATTTTCGTTGAAATAAGCGTTTTTTCGTACATAATAAATCGTTTTGGTCAATGCCAATTTTCTAACATGATCCGATTATACTAAAAATAGAACCATCTTTATAGAACGCAAAAACGGACCGTTAACCGTTTTTTCCGTGCAAATTGGTTCGATGAATTGCGAGAAAACCTTTGTACAATTTTGTGGTTCCGTCTAAATAAGCATTTGTGTACATTGTAAATCGTTTTGTTATGCAGCAATCGTTCCATTGTGATCCGATCATACTGGAACCATCATTATAAGACGTGAAAACGAACCTCTTTCTGTTCACCCGGTGAAAACCGGTTCAGCGTATTGTGAGAAAACATTTGTACAATCTTGTAGTTTTTAGTAAATGCGTAAAATAGCAAAAGTCCGACATGTGAAATATCCCCCAAAACGACTATAAAACATTTTAAAACTATTTTTTGTAATCTACGTAAAGGTTCGATTTTAAGAAGGTTGAACATTTTTTGCTCCCCAAAAAATATAACTTATAACCAATTATTACTCTTTAAATAATAAAATAGCAAGTAAGAGTTTTTTTTTGTTGGTTATTTGCACGGCAAAAATACAAACTTGTAAGTCCAAAATACAAAATACAAAATACTTTTTGCGTCCATTCAACGGACTGTAGTACAAACTGTCGAGTTTTTATTTTATAGGAAATTTTTTAATTTCTTGGATTAAGAGTGGATTAATAACCATCAATCGACACTAAATGTCTTTTACAAAATAAATAGCAAATAGATGTGGGATTAATTAAAACGAATACAATATCGAATGTCGTTTCGGGCATGGATCATAACAAAATTTAGAGACTTCGCTGAATTATGGTACAGCTCGAAAAATGTGATCTTCAAAAAAAAAAGAGAAAACCTGCTAAACTAACTTAATTAAGAGATATTAAAATAAGCTTTTTTTTTTAGGTATTCATTAACCTTCAATGAGGTAAGTATGCCTAATATGGCCATATTAATCGAGAATAGATAGTGTGACTCATCAAATTAATATTTTTTAACGGTTTGAATCTCACTTTAAAGCTTGATTGAAGAGCTTCCAAATGAGACTTTCATCGTTTGATTTCAATTAGTTAGACCAAAGAACCATTGAATTTATGAATATGCAGTTTTTTGAGAAAACAAAAATTACTGTGCCTAATATGTTCACCTCCTCAGATATGACTTTAACTTTGATCTTTTGGTTCGTTTAAGGTCCTGAAATAATTTTTACGAAAAATTAATAAAAAAAGACAAAAATTCTGGGACTATATACTTTTTAATGAGTTGTACCAACTACCTAAAAAATTTTCCTCATTAAAATAACGTAAAAAAAGTTATTAATTTAACTTTAAGGAATAAATTTTACCATGTATAGTCAAAAATTTGTCCCAAGCATAAACTCATATTACAGTAGAACCTCGATTATCCGAACTAATTGGGAATGGGGGTAATTCGGATAAGGGGGATTCTCAAGGATAGTTAGAAGCAACCTGGGATTTTTAATTTTAAATACTGTTTTATTTACTAGTTGTACAGATTATTTACAATAGTAATCATTCATTTTCTTTTGAACTAAAGTTGATGATCTTTTCAATGCAGCTTGGTCGCGCATTTTGCGTAATAATAACAACTGCGGGAGGTTGAGATCTGATTCTTGTTCAAACCAAGCCATAAGCGTTCCAGCAGCTTTTAGAGCCTCTTCATGCGTAAGATTAAAACGATCGCTTTCATTATCTTGCATTTCATCTGCAGATTCATCTTCAGTTGCTACTACTGCATTTATTATTTGTACATCATCTAAAATCTCATAACCAGGATCATTATCACTCTGTATCCATTCTTGAGCATCTTCCATGTCACAATTAGAAAAATCCTGGAAGTTCTCGAAACAAATTTACTATCTCTTCAAAATGTCGTTCATTAGATTTTTTTAAATCTTCTTCTACGACATTTACGTTAAGAAGTAATTTGTTCCAAGATCTACTTAAATTTTCTTCGGTAAGCTCACTCCAAGCTTCTGCAACCATGTAACAACAATCTTTTATATCAATCTTTTTTACAAAACTCACCATACTTTCTTCATTATCAACTGATAATAAACGACAAAATTTATCTAGTCAGCCATTGCTAGCTTTGAAGTCAGAAGGAACACCAAGCATTTCGTTAAATTGACGAGCTTTCTCACATAAAAGAGGTCCCTAAATTTGATCACCATTAGTCCTGCGCTGGAACAAGTTAGTCCTACGCTAGTACCATTAGTCCTACGATGTACCACCCGCATAAATAACGCATCATTGACCTCTGCACAAACTGTTTTGTTCATTGTTTTTTGCTTTTTGGATTCATCCAAGCTTTTTTGCTTGCTTGCAAATTGCAAAATATCTTGACCTTTTTTTATTTCACTAATCATCAACTTTCAAATATTGTATTCAACTGCTAAAGAATTTTGAGATTCATTTTTTTCCATACTTTCAATAATTTCAAATTTTGTTTCTACATATAAAACTGTACGTTTTCTTTTCAAAGACTTTAGCGTAGACATTTTAAATGTTTCTCTGATCTGCTCTCCACTGCTCGGCTGCCGCGCTAACACAGCTACGCAAGTGCATCAGGACTTTCGAAAATTGAATCAGTATTTTTAAACAGCTAACTGTTATATTGTGGTGTGCCAGATATGATAGTCTTTCTGCTATTGTTTGTGACTTTTGTGCAGTGGCATAACTTTGTTCATTCACGGTTTGAGTGCAATTTTACTACGATAAGTGACTTTGAGGTTAGCTTAAATGCTTTGTTGTGGTAACGTCGCTGCGCTCCGTAATTAATTTTTCACGCAAGGTGGCAGCACTGTCGACCTTATCAACTGAGTGGAGTCTGGCCTTACGTTGATTCATCTATTTATCTCTTGCCGCGAAAATTCAAATTTGAAGTACCCGTCGCACTTTTTCTTGACTTTACTACTCACCTGCCTTGAATTTTTGACATCTCTTCCTATTGGACTTTTCGAACTGTACTCGTTCCACGATGCTCAGTGAAGATACCTGTTCGGTCTGTAAACTACCAAGGCGTAGCAGAAACCTGATACATCCGTGCTCTAAGTGCAAACTACTCTTTTATACTCTATGTACCAAATTTTCAGTCTCCGACAAAAGTCGTATTCCCACGAAAATCTGCCAGACATGTGCTACTCCTGCAAGAGATGAAAGACCTTAAGTCCTCAGTTAATGGACGTCTTGATAGAATAGAAGCTTCAGGAGCTCGATGTTATTCCTGGCCTGGTCACGAGGGTTGACAATGCTGAGGCCCCGCTCAATAAACTTAAACGCAAGTTCGATGAGATTAAGCAAAGACACGAGTGGCCACAGGATCAGCCAGATTCGCATGGCAATCCACAGTTTCTCAACAAAGTCCTTGGGCTCGAGCGTAAAAATGCAGAGCTGTCTACGCGCCTCGCACAGGTCTCTTACTCTAGACCTGTGACATCCACTGAGATGGTAATTGGTGGTTAGTCTGTTCCAGATGGTGCATCCCTGAAATGCTTGGTTCTTGCTGCTCTACTATCTGTCCATGCATATATAATGCACGCGACATCAGCTCGACTTGTTTGTTTATCAGCAAAGCTGCTGTAAATTCAGCCCTTGACAAGGAAGGCACAAGTGAGCCGGGCAGTTGTCCCCTGAAGCCGCCTTCTACCTCTTCCTCTGCCGGACCTGCAAGATCTCCACGCCAGCCACGATCACCCTCGATCATAGTTACTCTCAGCTTACGTGCACTGCTTTTGGAGGTCATCAGAAAAAAAATTCAACTTGGTAAGCTGCATACTTCTGCGCTTACACCCAAGCTTCCTGCTGGCATCGAAACTACGTCCCTCGTACCTGCTCTCATTAACATCAATGAGTTTTTACCTAAGGACATCTTTGATCTTCGCCGTAATGTGTGCCAAAAAGCACATCCTACGAACTCTGGCTTCGTCACCTTCGTGCGTAATGGTCACATCAATGTCAGAAGAAAAAAGGGAGTTGTCCCTACGCTCATCACATCTAAATAGGATCTCATGCGGTTTTTAGCATAACAGGTGTACTGATTCATCTTCTCTCTCGCGGTCATATCGCATTCTCTTCATATCATTACAGTTTTATTAATCCTTTATCCTTTTATTCCTCTTCAAGCTACACACTCCCCTGTTCACCTTCAAAGATACCTCACACCTCTCAGAATTCTGTGCGTAAGCAAGGAGATAAACTTCGTGTCTGTTATTTTAATGCAAACTCTCTGCGCAGCCATATTAAGCCAGTCAGGCTTTTTCTTTTGACGCAACCCTTGATACATCTGACAGCTGTTGCTGAGACCTGACTAAGCCCTTAATTGAGGACACGCTTTTCGCACTAGATGGTTATGTCATCCTTAGGCGGGACCATAATACTCATGGAGGTGGGGTTGCTCTCTTTGTGCATCAATCGCTTTCGGTCAAGCACCTCTGCTCGTCAACTACGGAATGGGACGATAAGCCCGGTCATCCTGAATATTTGTTTGCTGAGGTTTCCACTAGAGGGAGTGACTCTGTGTTTGCTGGTGTGGTGTATAGACCCCCTAAGGCCCCCTTTATTGCTGGTACCAATTTTGTGTCTGATCTGCGAGATACGATGCACGAGTATGGCTCCAAAGTTATCCTCGTTGACTTTAATGCTAACCAGCTGTCAGACTCAGATGCAGATGCGGTTTTTGTACGTAATTTTATTGAGAACTCATTATTCCACGTGCGATATGGGGCTACACACTACACCTCTCACTCGGATACCTGGCTTGACCTGTGTCTTATCGATGCTCTTGATACTGTGACTGATACTCCATTACAATACTGGAAGACTGCTACTCCATTTATTGCTGGGCATGACTTACTGACTGCTTCTCTAGTCATTCAAACGCCGCAACTGATGACACATGATTTCACCAACCACGACTTTAAATCTGTGAATACTGAGGCTTTGAATGATTACTTGCTTAAATGTGATTGGTTGGTTGTCATGAATGGAACGAGCTCTCTTAACGCGAAGTTAAATTGTTTGTATGCTAATCTTTATGCTGCTCTTGACGTATTTGCTCCACTGAAAACTCTCAAACATAGGAAGAATCGTCATACGTGGTTCACCAGCTATCATCGCTCATTACTATCTGAGAGAGATAGACTCTACAGACGCTGCAGACGCTCGAGACGTGATATTGAATTACTCCCATATAAACAGGCACGTGATTTTACTCATGAGCAGATTGAGTCTTTTACTACCACAGACGCAAGGACATCTCTGACCCTCAACAGCTCTGGAAGGAACTTAGACACCTTGGCATCTCCCCTAGCCCTGATTCCAACTTGTGTGGTTTTTCTGTGGAGAACCTCAATGCTCACTTTGCCTTTGTTTCGTTTGACTCCGCAGCACCGGATCTCTCTCATTTTCTAAACAACTTGGGAAATGAGAGAGATGATGGTGTTTTTGATTTTTCTACTGTGACAATGGACGCAATCGCTACTGCTGTTAGCCAGTCGACATCTCAAGCGGTGGGTGTTTACTCTTCTACAGAGCTTTATTCAAACAGCATTCCCATCCATAGGCCCTATTATTCACAATATCTTCAATACTTCCTTATCTACATCAACATTCCCTGAGCGGTGGAAAGAGTCTATTGTTATTGCTCTCAACAAAGTTCCCTTTCCATTTTGCTTTAATGATTTCCGTCCAATCTCCCTGCTTTGTTTTTTGTCGAAAGTAGTTGAGAGGCTGGTCCATGACCAAATTTCTTCTTTTGTCGAATCACAGGGACTGATGGGTGGGCACCAAGCAGCTTCTAGAGCACGTCACAGTACACATACTGCACTACTGAAACTTAGAGATTACATCCGAGAGGGCATGGACAGGAGGCAGGTGACTGCACTGTTGTTTCTTGGTTTCAGCAAAGCCTTCGACTCGGTCTCTCACGTATTGCTACTCGAGAAACTACAATTCCTTGGTTTTTCACGCAGGGTTTTGCTTTCTACCTGTCAGGCCACTTGCAGGTGGTGAAAGCTGAGGACCGGAGTTTCACCTTTTCTCGTTCCCTCAATAAGGGTATGCCCCAGAGCTCTGTATTGGGTCCCCTGCTTTTTACTCTGTTTGTCGCTGACATTACCCTGGGTCTTGGCCCTGATGTTTGTCATATAATTTGTGCGGATGACCTTCAGATTTACGTGCGCGGCCGAGTCGAGGACATACGTACGATTCTGGACAGACTGAGCCGAGGTGCTGAGCATGTTGCGGACTGGGCTGCCGCAAATGGGCTGATTTTGAATGCTGGAAAGACTAAGACCATGATTTTGGGTACCGCGTCTTATGTCAATGACTTTAACAGATTGGGTATTCGCACCCTGCAATTTGGAGAGTGCACTGTCCCGTTTGTTTCGTTTACACGTAGTCTTGGGGTGGTGCTGGATTCCAAGCTCACCTGGAAAGATCATGTTCGGTATGTCTGTGGCAGAGCTAATTCTCTCATGTACCATCTTAACTACTTCAGACGCAGCACCACCTTTGAACTGCAGAAGCACCTTATACAAACCCTTCTTTTTCCTATCGTTGACTATTGCTGTCTTGTTTATCGGAATATCTCAGATGAACAGGATCATATGCTGCAGCGTGTGCTCAATCGTGGGATCAGATACATATTTGGGATTAGGAAGAGCGATCACCTTACTTCTTTCAGACGGGAACTTGGCTGGCTTCGAGTGTCAGGTCGTAGAGACTACTTTGCGGCCTGTTTGCTCTATACGATCCTGAATTAAAAAATTCCGTCTTATTTGGCAAATTTTTTTATTGAAAAGCACAGCTCGCGTCCAAAGAGGGTAGCGAATCCACAGGCTTTGGATACATTGATTATTCCCTCCTTCCGCACAGATTCCTTGAAACGCTCCTTTCATGTGTCAACTGCTTACATTTGGAATAGTTTACCCCCTCATATTCACCAGGCATCATCATTTGCAACTTTTAAACATCTCATTTAATCACGCATCTCTACTACCGAGGAAGAAGGTTGAAAACTATGTGAGAATTTGTAGTGCTACTAGTAGCTAATTTTCAATGACTTTTTTGCACGCACAGATTAGATTTAATTTAATTAGATTACCAAAGATTGTTATATCTTAATGTAACCTTTATTTTCATTATTTTATTATTATGTTTAGTTTATAATTATTATTTATTATTCACTATTGTTAATCTTGAATGGATTACTTGTTGATCAACTTATGTATTTTGTACAACGTAATATACAATCAATAAACTTATCAAAATCAAATCAAATCAAATCTGATGGTATTCTAACTTTTACTGTGGCATCGGTTTAACTAATGAGACAACAATATGCTCGACTCGTAGGTGGGGCCGATCGAGACAAGGACTCGTACTCGAGAAGGAGACAGGTATCGAGCAATGAGTGCTTGAAAATACCTACACGCTTAAAACGACTGAATCGCAGGTCTGCGCAAGCACAAAACTAACCTGTTGCAGTTGGGTGATCGACTCACACACTCTCACGCTCTCGATGGCCGATTCGGTCGTAAGGATCCTGGACAAGGCTTGTCCCTCACTCGTAGCTGAGTTGAAGATCACGGCAACACTCAATTCACGCACCCATGGCACCGGATTAAAAAGAAACTAGGGGGGGGGTACCCTCCTGCTCGCTCCGCTCGCTAACCCCTTAATTATAATTGATGACTATAAAAATTAATCGCAAACATGAATTGCAAACATCTTTACTTTTCCAGTTCATAGGTATTTTAAAATTTTCAATTTCACCTTCTCCTATTTTTAGTAATAATTTAGAAAAATTTTTATCTTTACATCTCATATTTTCAGTGAGTTTAAGAATTTTGAAATTTTTCCATAATTAACTGTATTTAATCGTATCTTCTACAATAATTTTTTCATTGCCTCTTTTGACTACAGGAAGGATTTGTCTAAAATCGCTACCTAAGATTATTAATTTTCCTCCAAAAGGAAAAAATGTTTTACCTGTACCACCTGATCCATCTATAAAGTACATATTATTTTTGTTTTTTGTTATTGTATTAAATATATTTTTTTGATCATTATTAAATTATTAAATTATTTTTCATTCTCTTCTTTTCGGTTTATTTTGCAGTCATAATTTTCAGAAATATTAGAAATTTTTTTTTAAGCATGGTTCTGGTAAACCAAAACATTTATAACTTAAATTAGAATCTTCGCTAGATAGAAATTTGTTTATTTTATTTAAACCTCTACCTTCTGCATTATCTTTGAAATATTTTATAAAATGTAATTTATATTTATTCCAAATTAAATTACCAGGAATTTTTTCAGACAATAAAAATAATCCGAAAAATTCTTGTAATTTTTTCGGAGTTAAATAGTTTATAGATTCTTCAAAAATGGATTATACATTTTTATTATTTACTATTAGACCCATTTAAATAGCTCCTTCTCTATATGTTTATAAATAATTTTATTATGAGTTCTCAAGTATTCGTGAGAAGTAGCACCTTTTACTTTATCTGATATTAATTTTAAGTGAAAACTCTCTGAATCTTTAGAAGAAACAACGTTTATTCTACCTATAGTTTGAAATTAAGAAACACACTGAGCATTCAAAATATAATTTTAAAAATACAGGTATCAATGATTTTTTTCGAGATAATTCAGTTCAAAGAATATTAAATTTTTACAGGTCAAGTACAGCCATACATTGTGATTTAGTTGATTTCTAACTTAATTACAACATATTTCAATTTCAAAAAGTGTTTGAATTGTGTGCAATTTGCATGTGTTTTCCCATGTATGAGCTATAATTGAAAAATTGTTAACTTTACGTATGTTGAAGGTGATTCAACATAATATGATCATCTCTTAGAAGGGAAATTATTTTTAAATAATAAGTAATTCGGCCTCAAGTCGTCCGTAATAAATTTTTTGATTTCACTTCTTTCATTAATTATTTTCGAAAAAAGATTATTATATTGAGCGTATAACTTTTTATTTAGACTCCTTTTAAAAAAACCAATCGCCGTAAATATGACTTTTTTAAAAGTATTTTTTAAAGATCATACTTAGCGTATAATTTTTTATTTTGATTCCTTTTTAAAAAACCAATCACCGTAAATATTACTTTTTTAAAAGTATTTTTTAAAGATTTTATTGCGTAAATTCGGTAAATATTTAAATGTATTTCCTTTTTGTCCACAAGTTCAAAAAACCAAACTCCATAAATAAATCATTAATATTGTTGAAATATGTTGTAACCGGGGTAGATTAAAGGGTTTGTATGAGCCGATACAAATACCCACGGTGCGTATTAACCCTTAAAATACACACGGGCTGTAAAATACCCCACATAACTGTCAGTGTGGCAGTTCTGGATTTGGGTGTGTACTTTAAGGGTTAAATCCTTATCACCTGTACTAAGTGCTGATCTAAGCACTCGTCGAACTGCAACTCGTCGACCTAAAATAATAAAATGAGGAAATCGCGTCCGCGAACATTACTCTACTTCGCGACGCGGTCGGCTAGTTCGTTCATCGGTAGTGGGTGCGGGTATTAAAACAGGATCGATTCGCAGGAACACTAGATTTAGTCAATAAAAATTAAATTAACAATTTAATAATTTATTAAAACAAATCCAAACCTAAAATATAAATTCCGAACTACGACTCGGTGTCATTTAAACCAGTAAACAAAAGAATCTTCAATGTTCTCTAAAATCTTCTCTCTTCGTTGCGCGCGCACACAAATTCATGCTGCTATCGGCAGCTAACGCGCACAAGAGAAAAACAAAGATTATGACAATAATAGTGTACTAAGGACACTCACACGCATTCACACTCACTCGCACATTTACAATTAACTTGCGGAGTCGCTAAGGTGCACCTCATAGCAAACCGTCAGGCTAAACAAAATGCCAGGCTACGATGCCGACCAGCCGCAATATCTACCATACTCGAGTCGCCGTGTAGCCGTCGGAAAGCGGTCCAGGCGATGACGTGAAATGAAAACTTCACAAATAACACCACACTCTCACACTACGGCTCTACCACAACGCGCAACGTGAATGTCAATAATAGCCTTGACTTCCGTAACGAGTAAGCTGCTTCAAGATGTGCCATGAATCGATCTCCAGATCTTTGCACGTCTGCCGGACGTCGGTCGGGTTCCCCGACGTCCACGGCTTCCAAAAGCCGGTTGACTCGTCTAGACAGAAGAATGCTTCCCGGGCGATGACCATCGATCCCGCACCTTCTGTCTCTGCCAACTCTGTCTTCGACGACATTCCACTCCCGAGGAGTCCGGTTAGCCGTCGAACCGAGACGAGTTAAGTTCCATGTACGTGCGAACTCACGAACACGAAAACTACGAGTGGCTTCCCGATTCCCGCTCTACCACCTCAGAGGTCCGCTCTGAGCTGCGTTCGACAGTCACGTGACTCGCGCCAAATCCTAAATCGTTACCAACGATCTAATTACGATGGCTGACTGTCACAATGTCTTAATAAATTATTTCACGAACTTAACAAATTCTAAATAATTTAACAATAACTAAGATATATCCAATTATTCTGATGTAAAATGACGACATAAACCAGAACCTATAAAAGTCCAAGGGAAATCAATTTTATATGTAAAAAAAATAAATTCAATTTAGTATTTACCTATTTTTTAAATGTACATTGCATAACTTTATTTTAATGTAAATTTACATTGAAATGTAGCAAATACTCATTTGTAACCTTAAAATGATTAAAAAAAAGATAAAAATTTTTAATGATTGGTTTATGTTAACTTAGATATATCTAGTTCTTCTGTTTAAAATTACTTTTATACAATTTTATCATTATCCAGTACTTATAAAAATCATAGACATAATTTATTGTTATGAACTACTTTTGAATTCGTTTTGTATACATAATAGATGGACAAGCTAAATCCACTTTAAAAATAATGGAGCAAAATAGAATTCATAATTTTTGGTCCACTGGATACCTAGACCCAAAACTATCTATTTCTATTGTACTTTTTAATTCTTAGTAAAAAAAATTAACCAATTTTAAAATTTAAAATCACTTTGGCCGCATAACTTAAGCTTGCTTACAGAAAACAAAAAAGATAAAAATTTTTAATAATTGATTCTTGTTGACTTGGATTTATCTAGTTCTTTAGGTTTAAATTTCTTTTATATAAATTTTATCATTAGTCAGAACACATAAAAATCATAGACATAATTTACTGTTATGAAGTACTTTTGAATTCATTTTGCATACATAATTGATGGACAAACTAAATCTACTTTGAAAATAATGAAGCAAATGCTCATCCGTACTCTAAAAATCCTTGCCAAATAGAATTCATAATTTCTGGTCCACTGGATACCTAGACCCAAAACAATCTATTTCTTTTGTACTTCTTAATTAACCAATTTAAAAATGTAAAATCACTTTGGCTGCATAACTTAAGCTTGCATACAGACAACAAAAATGATAAAAAATTTTAATAATTGATTCATGTTGACTTAAATATACTTATCATTAACACCCTGAGTGAATGTAACAGTTACAATCAAAATTAAAATCCATTGTCAGACATCAAGTTTATTTTAGAAAAAAGGTGGGATTACAAAACTTTCAGACATCAAGTTTATTTTTGAAAAAGCGTAGGATTACAAAACTTTAACAGTTCAAGTGTATTGGCTCAGAGCATATACATTTCTATGATGTTTCTATGAAATTAAGCGATAATGCTTATGACAATGACATTATGTGCTGCAATTGCACCTTTTGCAATTCGCAATAGTTGGGTGGATTATAAAAAAGTAATTTGCAGGGCACACCACAATAATTTAAAAATCTTTGATGATGATAATCATAGAAAGACTGTAGAGATTATTTATTTCATTCTCTTTTATTGAAATTAATCAAATTAATAATTATAAATTCTACCACTTAATTAATATATAATGAAAATAAGGGGCTTCAGTACTGTTTTTTTTCTATGACAATCAATTATTTATAAAAAAGTTATTGCTCATTACACATTACAAGCTGCTGTGCTCAGCGGCTCCGCAGTCAGCTGTAGGGAGCTGCTAATTGATACAGCGCCACCAGTCGCCTCATGGCTACAGGCTCGGGCTTACATGCCCCCGTCTGCCGCTGTAGGTAAGCAGTAAGAGTGAGACAGCAAAAATGGACACTCCCACCGCATACGTCACGTCCGGTTAAGTTTACAGAGAGTGCAGGCAGAGAGACCGGATGCTCGAAACTGAAATCGAATGTCCCTTGACTACCGTGAGCCAAAGGAAATCAGCGTTTCGAAAAATGAAACGTTCATAACTTTTCAATGCGGGCTTTGGTCGGGATAATTTTTTTTTTTAAATTACTCAGGAGATCATCAGCTACGCGCGGGATGTATAATATTAATGAAATAATCATCCTAAAATAGTTTTTCTTTGAAGCGTCCTAACCTAAAACCAAAAATCAAAGTATATAAAGCCCTGCAGGCTTTCATGGCAGTCAGTTTAAAAAAAAAACCAAATCGCCGTTAAAGCCCGATTGGGCTTTAGGATTTGACTTGTATACTAACCTAAGATTTTAAAATCAATGTAGTTTTATCTAGCAATATATGAATAAAAAAATCAGTCTTTCAATGTACATTTAATTTTAATCTTGATAATTTAGTCAAATCCAACCTACATTCAATTTATGATATTTATCATCTAGTTAACCCTGCATTTTCACAGAATAAAGCAATACAAGGAGTTCGACGTGATGCTTGTGTTGGCAAGCACTACAGAAGCTCCTGAATCTTAAAGATCTAGTAAATTAAAACGAGTATCAACCAGATACTCGACAATAAGCATTAAATGTATTGATTTTCATCGATATAAATAAGAACAGAGATGTGTATTAGTACTTTTTACCAACCCAACAATCATTGTTTAATGTTCAAAACTACTCAAAACTTCAAAAAAAATACATGCCATAATTGCACGTGTCATAGTTACCATTTTTAGGCACGACCGGCCCCGAAGGGGTCGGGAGCGCCTTATAAGTTCGGGAGAGCAAAAAGTGTTACCTTCTTAAAATCGAACCTAGATTACGAAAAAATGGTTTTTAATGTGTTTTGAGGCCGTTTTGGGTGTTATTTCGCATGTCCCACTTTCGGTATTTTACGCATTTACGAAAAAGTACAAAATTGTACAAAGGTTTTCTAAAAATTGGTCGAACCGATTTTCACCGGGTGAACGGCAAAAGGTTCGTTTTCGCGTCCCATAATGATGGTCCCAATTCCAGCATGATCGGATCACACTGGGACAAATAACGCATACAAAAACGATTTACAATGTTCATTTAACGCTAATTTTAACGCAACTACAAAATTGTACAAAGGTTTTCTCGAAATTGGTCGAACCGATTTTCACCGGGTGAACGGCAAAAGGTTCGTTTTCGCGTCCCATAATGATGGTCTCAATTCCAGCATGATCGGATCACACTGGAACGAAAAACGCATACAAAAACGATTTACAATGTTCATTTAACGCTAATTTTAACGCAACCACAAAATTGTACAAAGGTTTTCTAAAAATTGGTCGAACCGATTTTCACCGGGTGAACGGCAAAAGGTTCGTTTTCGCGTCATATAATGATGGTCCCAATTCCAGCATGATCGGATCACACTGGAACGAAAAACGCATACAAAAACGATTTACAATGTTCATTTAACGCTAATTTTAACGCAACTACAAAATTGTACAAAGGTTTTCTAAAAATTGGTCGAACCGATTTTCACCGGGTGAACGGCAAAAGGTTCGTTTTCGCGTCCCATAATGATGGTCCCAATTCCAGCATGATCGGATCACACTCGAACGAAAAACGCATACAAAAACGATTTACAATGTTCATTTAACGCTAATTTTAACGCAACCACAAAATTGTACAAAGGTTTTCTAAAAATTGGTCGAACCGATTTTCACCGGGTGAACGGCAAAAGGTTCGTTTTCGCGTCCCATAATGATGGTCCCAATTCCAGCATGATCAGATCACACTCGAACGAAAAACGCATACAAAAACGATTTACAATGTTCATTTAACGCTAATTTTAACGCAACTACAAAATTGTACAAAGGTTTTCTTGAAATTGGTCGAACCGATTTTCACCGGGTGAACGGGAAAAGGTTCGTTTTCGCTTCTTATAAGGATGGTCCCAATTCCAGCATGATCGGATCACACTGGAAGGAATAACGCATACAAAAACGATTTACAATGTTCATTTAACACTAATTTTAAACGCAATTTGTCAAATAAATAAAAATTATTGAAAATCATTCTCAATGAAAAGTGTACAGTTTAAATGTAACGATTTTATAAACTTTGTTGAAATTTAGCCAGTTTAAAAATTTAAATACTTATTTTTGAATTATGATTATGAAAATCATTCTTGATTTGCATCAAGAGCAGTTGTTTAATTTCAATTTGTATTACACAAATTATTTTTGAAATTTATTCGTTTAATTTAAGAATTAAAGAATATTTCAAAAATGATTTTCAGTTTACAATAATTAAAACCTCAATGTTAATTAGGAAAAAAAATAAATAATAACAATAATAAAGCTAAAAAATCTTCATGATGCCTCTATGAACTCGATGAATGACTTCATACCATTATCTTCGAAGATATTTTCTAATCAGCCAATGTAGTAGTTTTGAATGATTATGATCTCCAGAACTGTCTTCAACCATAATAATAATATTGACATGAGTTGGTATAAATCCTGTAAAAACACTGTAACAATTATTTTTATTAATTAATTTTTGAAATTACACTGTAAAGATTGAAGGTTAAAAAAAAATATTTAAAAAAATGATTTTCAGCTTAAAATAATTAAAATCTTAGTATTAATTATGAAAGAAAAAAAAATCTTGCAGATTTTCATGATTCCTCCTGTATTCGATGAATGACTTCATACTATTTTCTTCAAAGATTTTTTCCAATCAGCCAAAGTAGTAGTTTTGAAAGCTCATGATCTCCACAACTGTCCTCATCCAAAATAATCTTTGAATCCATACAAATCCTGTAAAAGTATCATAATAATTTGTTTTTTATTTATTAAATGATTTGAGTTGCTACAACATCAACAATTTTTATTTATATAAAACTTTTAGATATTAACTAAAATTTATTATATATTAAAAATTTCACATAAATCTAATCTATATATAAATTAATAAACACTTACAGTAACAACTAGCCTCAAGGGACTGGAGATTTTTTCTGAAAAGATGATGAACTTCTTCTTCTAATTAAGCCATACTAAATTGATTATTTGAGGTATAAGCTAAAGGTATCGAGCAGTCCGAATGATGACATAAAAAAATTGTTCCATGGTCACTAATGAGTTCCAGAGTTGAAGTTTCTTGAAAACTTTTTTTTTTAATTAATTTTTCCACAAATTATTTAGAATAAATTTTCTCAAAAAAAAGAAGTGTCCAATAAAATTAATCATATTGCTCCAAACAGACTTTTAATTCTAATCTATTCTTCTTAGACTCATCTCAAGTTATTTTCTAATAATAAACTATTAGCTCTAGTATAATGCAGGGGTAAAAGCGCATACTCTATGCATTATTGTGAATATACTTCTCACTGGAGCTGATGGAAAAGGCGTATGCAGCTATTTCTTGATCTTTACTCTTCTGTCTTCATTCTTGATTATTTATCTTCAATCTTCATTCTTGATTTTGATACTTGCTCTTCAACCTTTATGTCCATGACAAATAAGTAATTAAAAAAAAAAAAATTTTTTTAATTCAAAACAAGTCAGTAAGTAGATTGTGTTGTGTGGATCTTCATGTTAATTTTAACTTTAAAATCTTTTCCTTTTTTAACACATGTTGATAAACAGTGAACCAAGAACCGATAATTTTCAATTCTTCTTAGACTCATCTCAAGTTACTTTCCATTAATAAACTATTAGCTTTAGTACAATGCAGGGGTAAAAGCGCATACCCTATGCATTACAGTGAAAACTTCTCACTGAAGCAGATGGAAAAGGCGTATGCAGCTATTTCTTGATCTTCACTCTTCAGTCTTCATTCTTGATTATTTTTCTTCAATCTTCATTCTTGATTTTGATACTTGCTCTTCAATCTTTGTCAATAACTAACAAGTAATTAAAAAAAAAAAACAATTTTTTTTTAATTCAAAACAAGTAAGTAGATTGTATTGTGTGGATCTACATATTAATTGTAACTTTAAAATCTTTTCCTCTTTTAACACATATAGATAAACAGTGAACCGATAACACAAAAATCTGTGCATCTTAACTAGGTACACACTTTAATTAAAATCTTGATTGATCACTTCAAAACTATACCTCACTTCATCACACTTCAAAGGTATACCTTGATTGATATTCACAAAAAAAAAAAAAAAAAAAACAATTAAGAACTCAGCTTTTCTCTTTAATTTTTACTTTTAATTTTAGATTTCCAATTTGTTTTCTTGATCTACACTCTTCAATTCTTGATTCATCTTCAATCTTGATTTTTATCTTCAGTCTTCTATCTTCATTTTTTATCTTCAAACTTCACACCAGCATCCAGCAATAACTTCAAAAAATCTGAGTTTTTTCTTTTGGCTGCAAGCTGCTGTATTGCCACTAACTATAGCTTTGTTTAAGTCATCTCGTCTATAACTCGCCAAGGCTGTATGGTTAAGTAGAAGTTATGCATTAAAACTTTTGCAAAATGTTTCACACTATGAATTAAAATTAAAAACTTTACAGAAACTACAATTAATTCTAAAATAATTCTATGTCAACAACAACAACAACATTGTTCGATTTAAAGATCGATATCTCGATGATGAACGTCGAGAGTCTACAACTGACACGCCCTCTACGCAGCAAAAATAGAACTCTTATTCAAATTTTTTCTCACTCTAATTGTTTTTTCAACATAATTGATAAAGTGAAGTTATTCTACACTAATTTATTGATTGCTTAAATAAATTTATGTTTTTTTAATATATTGCGCAGCTATAAACTTCCCTGCTGTATAGCCACACGTGTGTCACACGTGTGGCACACGTGTGACACACGTGTGGCACACGTAAAGTTCAAATAATAATTATTTGTCTGTAATAAATAATTTGATGAAACAATAAATATAAAAATAAATAATAAAAATTATACAATTAAAATTTTCCCAGCTATATTTCCCCAGGTCGACTCCTGGCGCGCCCGGTCGACTTCTCCTGGAACTTTTCCTCGTGGACGAGGCTCGGGACCTAGAGAAACGAAGGGGGGGCCCCAGGTCGACTCCTGGCGCGCCCGGTCGACTTCTCCTGGAACTTTTCCTAGTGGACGAGGCTCGGGACCTAGAGAAACGAAGGGGGGGCCCCAGGTCGACTCCTGGCGCGCCTGGTCGACTTCTCCTGGAACTTTTCCTCGTGGACGAGGCTCGGGACCTAGAGAAACGAAGGGGGGGCCCCAGGTCGACTCCTGGCGCGCCTGGTCGACTTCTCCTGGAACTTTTCCTCGTGGACGAGGCTCGGGACCTAGAAAACCGAAGGGGGGGGCCCCAGGTCGACTCCTGGCGCGCCTGGTCGACTTCTCCTGGAACTTTTCCTTGTGGACGAGGCTCGGGACCTAGAAAACCGAAGGGGGGGGCCCCAGGTCGACTCCTGGCGCGCCCGGTCGACTTCTCCTGGAACTTTTCCTCGTGGACGAGGCTCGGGACCTAGAAAACCGAAGGGGGGGGCCCCAGGTCGACTCCTGGCGCGCCCGGTCGACTTCTCCTGGAACTTTTCCTCGTGGACGAGGCTCGGGACCTAGAAAACCGAAGGGGGGGGCCCCAGGTCGACTCCTGGCGCGCCTGGTCGACTTCTCCTGGAACTTTTCCTAGTGGACGAGGCTCGGGACCTAGAGAAACGAAGGGGGGGCCCCAGGTCGACTCCTGGCGCGCCCGGTCGACTTATCCTGGAACTTTTCCTAGTGGACGAGGCTCGGGACCTAGAGAAACGAAGGGGGGGCCCCAGGTCGACTCCTACCAGTGTTAATATATTGGTATAAATCCAATATATTAGGAGAGAATTATAATTTCACCTTATTTAAGTGCACTTTATTCAAGACAAATTAAAAATTCAAATTGTTATTTGTAATCAGTACCCTTCAAAACATACGTATACGTATTTTTTTTAAAATCGGATGTATTGGAGGAGCCATGTTAAATTTTTAAAATAAAACTGATGACAAAAATCGATAAAATAGAAATACTTTTCATAATAAAAGAATAGAATAAAAAAACGGAAGTTAGATTCATAATATACATCTTCGAAAATATCCGTATACCAAATTTGAATTGAATCCAATGATGAGTGCCACGAGTCGACCAGGGGCCCCCCCTTCGTTTCTCTAGGTCCCGAGCCTCGTCCACGAGGAAAAGTTCCAGGAGAAGTCGACCGGGAGTGCCAGGAGTCGACCTGGGGCCTCCACTTCGGTTTTCTAGGTCCCGAGCCTCGTCCACGAGGAAAAGTTCCAGGAGAAGTCGACCGGGAGTGCCAGGAGTCGACCTGGGGCCCCCCCTTCGTTTCTCTAGGTCCCGAGCCTCGTCCACGAGGAAAAGTTCCAGGAGAAGTCGACCAGGCGCGCCAGGAGTCGACCTGGGGCCCCCACTTCGGTTTTCTAGGTCCCGAGCCTCGTCCACGAGGAAAAGTTCCAGGAGAAGTCGACCGGGAGTGCCAGGAGTCGACCAGGGGCCCCCCCTTCGTTTCTCTAGGTCCCGAGCCTCGTCCACGAGGAAAAGTTCCAGGAGAAGTCGACCGGGAGTGCCAGGAGTCGACCTGGGGCCCCCACTTCGGTTTTCTAGGTCCCGAGCCTCGTCCACGAGGAAAAGTTCCAGGAGAAGTCGACCGGGAGTGCCAGGAGTCGACCTGGGGCCCCCCCTTCGTTTCTCTAGGTCCCGAGCCTCGTCCACGAGGAAAAGTTCCAGGAGAAGTCGACCGGGAGTGCCAGGAGTCGACCTGGGGCCCCCCCTTCGTTTCTCTAGGTCCCGAGCCTCGTCCACGAGGAAAAGTTCCAGGAGAAGTCGACCAGGCGCGCCAGGAGTCGACCTGGGGCCCCCACTTCGGTTTTCTAGGTCCCGAGCCTCGTCCACGAGGAAAAGTTCCAGGAGAAGTCGACCGGGAGTGCCAGGAGTCGACCTGGGGCCCCCCCTTCGTTTCTCTAGGTCCCGAGCCTCGTCCACGAGGAAAAGTTCCAGGAGAAGTCGACCGGGCGCGCCAGGAGTCGACCTGGGGCCCCCCCTTCGTTTCTCTAGGTCCCGAGCCTCGTCCACGAGGAAAAGTTCCAGGAGAAGTCGACCGGGCGCGCCAGGAGTCGACCTGGGGCCCCCCCTTCGTTTCTCTAGGTCCCGAGCCTCGTCCACGAGGAAAAGTTCCAGGAGAAGTCGACCAGGCGCGCCAGGAGTCGACCTGGGGCCCCCACTTCGGTTTTCTAGGTCCCGAGCCTCGTCCACGAGGAAAAGTTCCAGGAGAAGTCGACCGGGAGTGCCAGGAGTCGACCTGGGGCCCCCCCTTCGTTTCTCTAGGTCCCGAGCCTCGTCCACGAGGAAAAGTTCCAGGAGAAGTCGACCGGGAGTGCCAGGAGTCGACCTGGGGCCCCCACTTCGGTTTTCTAGGTCCCGAGCCTCGTCCACGAGGAAAAGTTCCAGGAGAAGTCGACCGGGAGTGCCAGGAGTCGACCTGGGGCCCCCCCTTCGTTTCTCTAGGTCCCGAGCCTCGTCCACGAGGAAAAGTTCCAGGAGAAGTCGACCGGGAGTGCCAGGAGTCGACCAGGGGCCCCCCCTTCGTTTCTCTAGGTCCCGAGCCTCGTCCACGAGGAAAAGTTCCAGGAGAAGTCGACCGGGAGTGCCAGGAGTCGACCTGGGGCCCCCACTTCGGTTTTCTAGGTCCCGAGCCTCGTCCACGAGGAAAAGTTCCAGGAGAAGTCGACCGGGAGTGCCAGGAGTCGACCTGGGGCCCCCCCTTCGTTTCTCTAGGTCCCGAGCCTCGTCCACGAGGAAAAGTTCCAGGAGAAGTCGACCGGGAGTGCCAGGAGTCGACCTGGGGCCCCCCCTTCGTTTCTCTAGGTCCCGAGCCTCGTCCACGAGGAAAAGTTCCAGGAGAAGTCGACCAGGCGCGCCAGGAGTCGACCTGGGGCCCCCACTTCGGTTTTCTAGGTCCCGAGCCTCGTCCACGAGGAAAAGTTCCAGGAGAAGTCGACCGGGCGCGCCAGGAGTCGACCTGGGGAAATATAGCTGGGAAAATTTTAATTGTATAATTTTTATTATTTATTTTTATATTTATTGTTTCATCAAATTATTTATTACAGACAAATAATTATTATTTGAACTTTACGTGTGCCACACGTGTGTCACACGTGTGCCACACGTGTGACACACGTGTGGCTATACAGCAGGGTTACGACTATGTATAAAAAAAATTTAATAAAATTTATGTTATGTTGGACTATAATAATCTTTTGCAGTATAGAATTATAATTAATTATTTTTAAATATCAGCAAACACGAAACGAATTTGAGGGTAAAAATGAAACTAATAAATACTAAAACTACACCGTCGAGCGCGAAGCGCGAGTGTCGGCCGGTCGTGCCTTTCATGCATCGCGCGGAGCGGTAGCGGAGCGTAGCGATGCAAGGGCGGAGGTGTTTTTGCCCAAATATTTTTTAAAGTATCGGACTGCGCAGCTTTGCTGCGCAAAGTCCGATACTTTAAAAAATATTTGGGCAAAAACACCGGAGCAGGCAAGCCGCCCGGCCTCTTGAGCGAAGCGAAAGGGGCGGGAGGCGCGCTAGTTTGTTATTATTTTTGTTGTACAGTACAAAGATCGATTTTATTTTTTCAAACAATTATTTTGATGTGTTTTCGAATCTTCTTCTTTACATAAATGTATAATACAATAATTACAGACAAAAACTAAAATTTTATTATGAATTATTTTTAGATTTTCTTCTAAATCATGGTTAAAAAATCTTCACTACAGTGATAAAAAAAAAAAAAAAATACGTACAGTTACAATACCTTTTCCGAATTTGAAGTATTCCGAATTGAATATCTGAAATAATATAGATTTTTTTTTATCTTTTAATTCACTCTTTATTAAACTTTTACATTTCTATAAACTTTTTAATTTGTATTTCAATAAATTATGTCAAACTCATTTTTTTTTTAAACTTGCTACTAATTCATCATTTTTCTTCTTCTTTATTGTTTTCGAAAAGTTATTAAGTTAATTTAAATTTTTTTTTCTTTAGATGAATTTTGTTCAAAAGTACCAACCAAGTAATTTAAATATTTCTCCTCATAATTTAAATAGCCTTATACAATGAAAAGTTAAATTTCAAATAATGAATAGAAAAAAAATGAAAAGAAAAGTTACAAGATATGCATTTTCTTTCACTTTTTTCTTCATCAAACTTTTTGGACATTATCAAAATTAATTGATGAATAAAAACTGCAAAAAAAAAATCTTTAAGAATATAATAGTTCTAACATGATATTCATAAAATTTAAAAAATTGCCAGAATACTAAATCCAGAATAAGAACAGAACTGATGAGGAGTTTTAATTTTTCCAAAAAAAAATTTGAGCCTTTTACTTTCCAAATTAATCCAAAGTTTTCTTACGTTGAATGTGAATACCTTTTTAAAATGAAATTAAATAATTCATTCATCTAGAATAATATTTCAAATATTATTTAAAAAAGTAATTTAAATTTTTACTTACTGTAATTCAAATGTAAAGATGCAATTTTGAATGAACTCTTTAACCTTTCTTCTCACTTTTCGTTCCAGTTTAAATTTCAGTAGAAATAAAATTAATAAATTTTAAAAGAAACTACCTTTCAAATTTAAAAAATATTTTTAAAAAATTTAACAAATTTAAAAAATATGTTTCAACCAAAAACTTTAAAATTTTAAAATTCTACTGGTGGTTGTTATGACAGTTTGTAAACAATCAACTGGTGTTTTTTATGAAATTTGGTAAAAATTACTTTCTAAAATTCGAATGAACGTTCAAAAGGTCATTTTTGATCATTCAACTAAATCAAAATTTTTGTACGAAAATATGAATTTAATCAATTTTTATAACATTCTTATTATTTTTTAAGCATAGTAAATATATTTTTAGAAAGACTTCAGAAAAAAAAATTTTGAAATGTTATTTTCTTTAAAACTGCTATTTTAAGTCATTTTGTGATTTTTGATCGACTGTAAAAAAATTTTATTAACTTTCAGGCTTATAATTTTTTCCCCCCTATTTTTTTTTTTATGATTAGGTTTGAAGAAAAAAATTTTCAAGTTGTTATATATAAAATTGTTCAAACCACAGCCAAAAAACTTGTTTTTTTTTTTGTTTTCAAAAAATCACCGATTTTTCATTATTTAACCCTATTTTACGATTTAATGCATCTTTTTTTTTATTTTCAGGGTCAAAATTAAATAAAAACTCATTTTTTATGTATTTACAATTTATTTATTAGAAACAATTAAAATTTTTTTTTTTAAATATTATAAAAACTATCTATTTTTCAGAATTCTTAACACTTTTAAAATTTAAGAAAATTACTTTGTTTTTTGAATAATTTTTTTTTGAACGAATAAAAAAAAACACTTCGATAAGACTATCCAATTGAGAAATAACAAATATCTTTTGAATTAAATAGTTTTTGGGTTAATCAGTACTTTGTAGCTCTTCCTTTGGCATTGTAGCAAGCTTTCACTCTTCTAACCATCGAATCTGCAAGCTTCTGACAGTAACTTGGGCTTAAACTTTGCCAGGCTGCAGCAATCTCCAGTTTTAAATCTTTTATATTTTTCAACTTTTTATCCTTGATCATTCTTTCGATCTGATACCAAGCGTTTTCGATACTGTTGAGATCAGGTGAACGGGCGGGCCACGTCAATAGTGGAATTTCCTCGTTTCAACTATTTTCCAATCGGCCCTTACGAGTGCATCGTTTACCGAACGAAAAATATAACTCTGATTGCCTTGCTCCAAAAGTTCAAAAGGGTGGTGGATCAGCGATGGTTTGGGGCTGTTTGTCTGGTAAAGGTAAAGGTGAATTACATTTATTAATGATACAGTGGACAGTGATAAATATATTCGTATTATGAGAAACTACATGCCTTCGTCCAAGAAAAAGGTTGTTGAAGACGAAAAAATTGGTTGTACCAGCTGGATAATGCTCCTTGTCATAAGTCAAAAAGAACAATGAAATGGTTGACAAACAAAAAAATTCCACTATTGACGTGGTTCGCCCATTCACCTGATCTTAACATTATCGAAAACGCTTGGGATCAGATCGAAAGAATGATCAAGGATAAAAAGTTGAGAAATATCGAAGATTTAGAACTGGAGATTGCTGCAGCCTGGCAAAGTTTAAGCCCAAGTTACTGTCAGAAGCTTGCAGATTCGATGGTTAGAAGAGTGAAAGCTTGCTACAATTCCACAAGAAGAGCTACAAAGTACTGATTAACTCAAAAACTATTTAATTCAAAAGATATTTGTTATGTCTCAATTGGATAGTCTTACCAAAGTGTTTTTTTTTTTATTCGTTCAAAAAAAATTATTAAAAAAACAAAGTAATTTTCTTAAATTTTAAAAGTGTTAAGAATTTTGAAAAATAGATAGTTTTTATAATATTAAAAAAAAAAATTTTAATTGTTTCTAATAAATAAATTGTAAATACATAAAAAATGAGTTTTTATTTAATTTTGACCCTGAAAATAAAAAAAAAGATGCATTAAATCGTAAAATAGGGTTAAATAATGAAAAATCGGTGATTTTTTGAAGACAAAAAAAAACAAGTTTTTTGGCTGTGGTTTGAACAATTTTATATATAACAACTTGAAAATTTTTTTCTTCAAACCTAATCATAAAAGAAAAATAGGGGGGAAAAAATTATAAGCCTGAAAGTTGATAAAATTTTTTTACTGTCGATCAAAAATCACAAAATGACTTAAAATAGCAGTTATTAAAAAAATAACATTTCAAACTAAAATGTGGGTAAGAATAAATTTATAAACTAAATTTTTATATTGTAAATGTTTTTCCCTTGAGTAATTGAGTATATTGATTGAAAAAAACTGTTAGAGATGACTTAATTAAAGTTTTGTATGGTTGCGGTCACTTACAAACTCAAAAATCACATAATAAATAGATAACATTTGGGGGTGGCTTAAACTTTTGAGCATTACTGTATATATAGACAGTCCAGTGAATAATTAAATCATCGGTAACGATTAAGGATTTGACGCGAGTCATGTGACTGTCGAACGCAGATCGGAGCGGACCTCTGAGGTGGTAGAGCGGGAATTGGGAAGCCACTCATAGTTTTCGTGTCCGTGCGTTGGCACGTATAGAAAAGTCAACTCGTCTTCGTTCGACGGATTATCGCACTCCTCGGGAGTAGCATGTCATCGAAGAGAGTGTTGGAAGTGACAGAAGGTGCGGGATCGATTGTCATCGCCCGAGAAGCATTCTTTTGTCACAACTAGTCAACCGGCTTTTGGAAGCCCCGGACGATGGGGAACTTGACCAGCGTCCGGCAGACACGCAAAGATCTGGAGATCGATTCATGGCAGATCTTGGAGAACCTCACTTGTTACGGAAGTTGAAGCAATTATTGTCATTCGCCTCGCGTGTTATGGTAGAGCCGTAGTGGAAGAGTGTGGTGTTAATTGGTAAAGTTGTCATTTCACGTCAAAGCCGGGACCGCTTGACGACGGCTACACGGCGACCTGATTGTAGTAGCTATTGCGGCTGGTAGGCATCGTAGCCTGGCATCTGGTTTTGCCTGACGGCTTGGTATGAGGTGCACCTAAGTGATTCTGTAAGTAAATTGTATACGTGCAAGTGAGTGTGGATGCGAGTGAGTGTATTCAGTACACTGTTATTGTAATATTCTTTGTTTTTCTCACGCGGGCGTCAGCGGCCGAAAGCAGCAGGTTGTTGTGTTTACGCTAGCTCGATTTAAAGAGCATTGATGATTCTTTTTTGACTGATTTGAACAACACCGAGTCGTAATTCCGAATTTGTATTTTAGGTTTAGATTTGTTATAATAAGTTATTAAATTGTTAATTAAATTTTTATTGACTAAACCTAGTGTTTCTGCGAATCGATCCTGATTTAACGCTCACACCCGCTACCGATAAATGAACTAGCCGACCGCGTCGCGAAGTATGGTGATATTCGTGGACGTGATTTCCTCTTTTTATTATTTCAGGTCGACGAGTTGCAGTTCGACGAGTGCTTGTATTAGCACCAACTACAGGTTGTAAGGATTTAGTACGCACCGTGGGTATTGGTATTGGCTCATACAAACCCTTAAATCCACCCCTGTTACAATATATCTTACTATATTATATAGTTGTTTTTCCTCTCTCACGCCCCCACACGCCCCTCGCCCCGCCCCCCACAGGCCTCTCAAAAAAGTGCTTAACTAACGGTAAAAGTGTACCAAAATATGCTTATTTCTATGAGTTTTGAATTGTCCTATAATTTTCCAATCACGCCCCCCGCCCGCCCTTTCTACGCCCCCCCTCGCCCTTTTTTTTCCCCACCCCCCATTTTTAATGTTTTGTTACAAGTTTTGTATATTTTCTTAATTTATTAATTCTTTTTTAATGGTATGATTAAACTATATAAAATTTTAAAATTTGAATTCATTAATTTTAAAAAATTTCATTATAAGATTAATTAGAAAAATCCAAGTTTTTAATTTAAAAAAAATGAAAAAAAATTTTATTTTCAGAAAAATTAAATTTATAATGGAGTAATTTTTTCTTTTTAATAAATTGTAAAATTTTATTTAAAAAATTCTTGTTAAACTTTAAATCCTTATTTATTTTATTTTTTTTTTATTTTGTAATTATCATCCAAATATATTCATGTATGTATTCATGTATGTACTCGTGCGCGTACGCGGAGGAGTCTCCGCGTAGGCGCAAACTTACCCTTTCAAACAAAAATTTGCGCGTACGCGCAACTTAGGTGTTCCGCGTACGCGCAAACTAAATTATCCCGCGTGCGCGCAAACCTAGGTACTCCGCATGTGCGCAAAAACTTTAGATCTCCGCGTGCGCGTAAAAACTTTGAATACGTTGCGATAAATGCATCAATTATTGTCCTTCTAAACATTAAAATTGTGATTAAAAAAACTTCCTAACTCTATAAAATTTATTTTTCACACACGGTGCAGAAAGTTCAAACTTTCTGATTTTTCCCAAACAGGAAGTTTGAACTCCTTGCTTTGAGTTGAAAAAAACATTACACTCGACGCTGGAAAAGTATGAGCTAACCCTTAGCAAACCCTTGACACTCTCGCCTTTGGCTCAAGTTTTGAACACAAATTGTTTGAAAATTAGCTAAAAACCCAAAGAAGTAACCCAAATGTCTAGTCCTAGCGGGTCCTCCTCTCAGGGTTGGATAACTTTTTTTGGATCATCGATTGCAGAAATTTTGGAAATCGCTTTCTGGTACCGAATGATGAGCAAAATCATCAATAATTTTTCTAAATGGTCCTTGAATTTAAATTGGTTGAGATCTTCTTTATATTGAATATTGAATCAATTGGGATGAGTCTTGACTGAACAAATTATAGTATAGATTTGTAAAAGTATCTTTAATGGATTTTTGGAAAAACCTCGGCCAGGATTATTTTGGTCAATGTCCTCATTACAGGCATCACGATTACTGTTACTGCTTCAATAAGGTATGTTCAACAACGAATATTAATACCTAATAACAAAGTGGATTGTTGAAAAAAAATAAGATAAAAATTTTAAACGAAATTTACTGTGTACTACATTTATATCAATGAGATAAATATTGACTACGTTGTGTATTAATATTCGTTGTTGAACATGCCTTATTGAAGCAGTAACAGTATCGTGATGCCTGTAAAAAGAACATTGACCAAAATAATCGTGGCCGAGGTTTTTCCAAAAATACTTTAAAAAATCTATAATATAATTTGTTCGGTCGAAAATATCTTTCCTAGTCGACAGGTTAGATCAATAAGGTATATCCGTATATTATTGCACAGCATAGACGAGATTTATCTAATTGATCTAACCTGTCGACTTATCGTTTCTTCAAAAGTTCTTTGTTAAAATAAAAAAAATAAATAAAACTCAAGACAGATCCCAATCGATTCAATATTCAATATAAAGAAGATCTCAACCAACTTAAATTCAAGTCCAAACTCAAGAAATTGAACAGGAATAATTTGTTACTAGAAGTACTTTTTAGCATTTTCTGAGGTTTGAAATATAAATTGTTCAGATTTATACTTTTTGAGTTAAGATTTGAAAATATTTTTCTCTTAAAGTTCATAAAGAGACAAAAACATGCAAGGATACACATGTCTAGGAGTGCAATGGGCAACTATTTAAAAAACAAAAATAATTCAAACATTTTGTGTGGATAATCGAAGAAAGGACCATTTAGAAAAATTATTGATGATTTTGCTCATCATTCGGTACCAGAAAGCAATTTCCAAAGTTTCTGCAATCGATGATCCAAAAAAACTTATCCAACCCTGACTGACTGACTATATAAGGTTTTTATTTCGGCCTTGGGGTATAACCCTATTTGGTCGCTTGACAAGTACATCGAGTGATACAAATATATGGTAACACGTTCGCATAAATAGATAATTAAATGCACTTAAAACTAGATTACAACGAAGTAAATAACAAAGATATAATATATAATAACACGTTCTCGTAGGTAGAATAATAAATGCACTTAAAATAGTATATTATAGTACAGGTGCAGCATCGTCACCGGGGTGGTTTTAAGGACCCAAGTACGTAGCGAAGCACAGCACGAGGTTCTTAATAAGCCCTGTTGACGTACTGCACTCGTACTATATACTATTTTATAGTACGAGTCACCGAAAACACGCATCAAAGATTTGATTTTGTGGTTAGAGTGACCAGGGGTACTATAAATTAACTTACAACAAAGTGACTTATAGGGCAGGAAACAAAATTTATTAACTGGGTAAGTGTGGCAGGTGCAACAGTAAATCGAATCGAATCGTGGGATAATCCATTCACTAGAAAATATATGACGTTTTCCCGTGCGAGATCAATTCTATTGCCGTTTAATACATTTATTTCCCGCGCAATGTTAATTCTACTCCTATTCAATATATTTTTTTTCCCGTTTAATACATTTAACTTCCGCTCAAGTATTTTTTTCCCGTGCATTTATTTTCTTTCCCGTTCAATCACTTATTTTTCCGTGCAAATGTCTTTTTTCCCGTGAATTTGACCTAAAATTTCCCGTGCGTTTGCTTTTTTTCCCGTGCTTATAAATTAAACCCTTTTCTAATAACCCCCCCCCATTTCCTTTTTTTACTTACGCCCCCATTTTTGATATATGTTATCAGTTTCTACCCACATCGGAAAATTTTTGATACAAGTTATCAGCTATTAGTCTAGCCGCCATATAGAAGGTTTTACGTGCAAGTTCGCGCCACGACGGCAACCCTGGCTTAAAAGACGTATTTCGATGTCCTCTTTCGAATTAACCAAGGTTGCCGTGCTCAAAATTACAATAACAACAATTAAACAACAATTTGTATATTTTCATCATACTTCATATACACGCAAGACCCCTTCATATATCGTATGCGTCTTGGTGGAATGGTTAGAGGTCTTACCTCTGACCCGGGAGACTGGAGTTCCATTCCCACTACGATTGATTTTTTTTATTTTTTTTTTTTTTATTTAGGTTCGTTAAATAACAAAAAATTTTAATTTTTATTTGATAATTTTCTTTTTTATTTTATACCGTTGAACATATATACAATAATTATAATTCTTGAAAATCAGTATTTAAAAGCAAATAACTCTTAATTTAACTTAAATTACTTAAACAATGAAAAACTCTGTATCCGACAAAAATAAACAATAATTTTTAATCCGACATTGATTCTTCTAGGATGGATTCAGAATCGCAATCGTTAAATCCGCAGTCGTTGTATTTGTTTTTGCACGTATCAGTCTTTTTGCAATAACAAAATGAACAGCACGGTATACTAGCTGCAACTCAAAAGCTTTTTATAAAAAATTGATTAATTTTGTGAATATTCTGTGGGGTCATTCACAAAGTACGTCACCAATTTTTTAGACACTTCTGACGCCCCCCCCCCCTGTAACAGATAGTCACATCTTCGCAAACCCCTGCCCCTAAAAGTACGTCACCATTTTATCATTAACCCCCCCTTTTTCTGGGAAATGAGCTATTATAACTTTTCATAAGTGTTTAAAAAATTAACAGTAATAATAAATGAAAACAAAAACTTTTAGATGGTATGCTTAGTTTTATTCATAATTATAATGTTACTTATTTTATTATTACTTTCATTTTTATTTTAATACTTGGTGCATTAGAGTTAAATCAATAGTTAATTAAGGATGTTTGGTACTTACGAAAAATTGCAAGCGTTTTGTCAATTTTAATCGAATCTTCTAATAATTTATATCAAAATAATCGTTGGAGTTTTTCCCTATTTTTGTCCATCTTAGTTTTTAGAAAAATCGAATTATTTGTTTAAACAATTGAAGAGGTGGTCTAAAAAAATCAAGCATTTTGTTTTCTTAATCACTTGTAACTCTCTCAAAAATGCAGAGATCGTTGAAAAAAACATGAGGTAGTTTCGGTGATACTTCAAAGAAAATTTTAATATTTTAAAAATATTGAATTTAAAATTTTTTTTATTTAATAAAATTTTTCATAAGATTACGTGTTCAATTATTTAAACAACTATTACAATTTTCGAAAAACCAAAACGGAGAAAAATAGGAGAAAAATCCAACGTTTATTTAAATATAAATTATTAGAAAATTCAATCAAAATTGACAAAATAGCTGCATTTTTTTGTAAGCACCAAACATCCTTAAAGTAAATTAAAACTATAATACTTTTTAGCAGGGGCGCAACAACTCCTTCCAGCTAGGGGGTGTCGTGAGGTCCAACCCCCCCCCCCCCCCATGAAACTGACGTCTAAAAAAAAAAAAAAAAAAAAATGTGAGTTTAATAAATAGACTGGTTAATAATCCCCCAAGCTCTAAACCCCCAATACCATGGGCGCCCGAGTTCCCCCTTGGGAGATAGTTGACCAGTTTTTTTGTTGAACTCGGGCGCCCATGGTATTTGGGGGTTTAGAGCTTGGAGGATAGCCCACCAGTCTTTTTGTTGAACTCGGGCGCCCAGAGTGTTTGGGGGTTTGAAGCTTGGGGGATAGCCGACCAGTTTTTTCGTTGACCTCGGGCGCCCAGGGTAGTTGGGGGTTTAGAGCTTGGGGAATAGCCGACCAGTTTTTTTGTTGAGCTCGGGCGCCCAGGGTATTTGGGGGTTTAAAGCTTGGGAAATAGCCGACCAGTTTTTTCGTTGACCTCGGGCGCCCAGAGTCTTGGACACCCCTAAGTAGTTGTAAAGGGTGTCCTCTACTAGCTTAGGGGGTGTCAGGACACCTCCGCCCCCCCCCCGTTGTTGCGCGCCTGCTTTTTAGTAATACTGAAAAATTTTGACGGTAACATAAAAAACCAATTTTTATCTTTCTTTTACATATTGCCAAAGATTTTCCATGCAATTTTCAATAGATTCTATTACAGGAATATTATTTGATGGATCAGTTTTATCTATATTTGAAGAATCATACTCAACATCGGATTCTTCGATCCATTCAGTATCTTCTGCTCCTGTTTCTTGATCTTTTATTATTATCATTAATTCTCGTGCTCGTTGACCTGCAATTCTAACGGGTCGAATTTTGGTAGCACGAGCCAATGTTTTTTTGTAGGTTTCTTTTATATGCTTTTTAGAAGACGTGCAATTCATTTTGGTGCGATTAAATCTTGAGAAAGAAAAAGAAAAGCAAAAAATTGTATGCATGTGCAATTTTACTTAGTTTTAAATTTTCATCAACGAGATTTATATAAGTATGATTTTTTTATATAACTTTTAAGCAAAAAATATTTTTTTTTTTCAACATAAATCATTTCTAAAAAAAACTTTTGTTTGTTAAAAAAAAAAATTTTTTTGTGACGTAACAATCATATTAACCCCTCCCCCTCCCCAAGTCATCAATAGTAACATCTCAAAAACCCCTCCCCCCTCCCCTGTGGTGACGTACTTTGTGAATGACCCCTATTTAAATTTTTAATACAGATTTTCAAGAAATTTTTTTATATATTTATACATGTTCAACGGTATAAAAAAAAAAGAAAATTATTAAATAAAAATTAAAAAAATTTTTTATTTAACAAACCTATATAAAAAAAAAAAAAAAAAAAAAAAAAAAATATCAATCGTGACGGGAATGGAACCCCGATCTCCCTGGTCAGAGGTAAGACCTCTAACTATTCCACCAAGACGCATATGACATATGTTGGAGTCTTGCGTGTATATAAAGTATGATGAAAATATACAAATTGTTGTTTAATTGTTGTTATTGTAATTTTGAGCATGGCAACCCTGGTTAATTCGAAAGAGGACATCGAAATACGTCTTTTAAACCAGGGTTGCCGTCGTGGCGCGAACTTGCACGTAAAACCTTCTATATGGCGGCTAGACTATATGAGGCGTTGGATCTAAAAACAACCTAAGCGCCCTTAGGTTGTTTTTCAATCGATCGCTTTTTTGGAATCAGCAAACCCTAATTAGTCTGTACATAACTTAAAAGTTGGGTAAAAAGTGTTACCAATACGGTAAATAATAAAATAAAAAGTAAGGTGGCAAAAAAAAAGATACACGAAGCGACATCGGCTCTTGAGTTTCGATCAGCTCATGAGTAGCAATCGGTACTCGCGCAGCGCGCCAATGTTTTTGTACTTTCTATTAGTTGATTATTAAATGTAGAGTGATGGATATATCAATGAGTGAATCTGCATCAAGTTCTGATGTTAGTTCTACAGAAGGTTCAAGAAAAAAACCAAGAGGCAATGCTCAAAACCGACGAAAAAAGAGGCGTGTGGGTGGGAGAGGTTATGTAACCAACAAAAACAAGATTAACATTCCGGAAAAAAAATTTGTTTTCACCGTTAATTGTTGTAGATATAATTGCCATCAAAAGTTCAATTTGCCACTGCAAAATGAAAAATTTAAAACTTTTTATAAATCAGACGACAAAGAAGAACAAGATTCAATTTTAATGAGTTGTACAGAAAGAAGAGAGATTCAGAGAGCCACAAAAAGTGCAAAAACGAAAAACAGAAAGTATTCTTGGAGCTACAGTATACTTAAAGATGGAAAAAAAGAAAGAGTTTGTAAAACTTTTTTGCAAAAACTATTTCAAGTCACGGATGAAAGAATGAAAACTATTCTACGTTTTTGTAAGGAAGGGAAATTGAGTGCTTTGGAAAAACGTGGCCATCATCAAAACAGACCTCGAACGATTTCATCTGAAGTTTGGCAAATGGTAAAGGAACACTGGGCTAGCTTTCCATCAAAATCATCGCATTATTCTTACAATAAAACGAATAAAAAGTATTATGACAACCCCGATTTGAATATCTCAATTTTATACGAATTGTTCAAAGAGTACTATAAACAGAAAACTCAGAAGGAGTTGCCTATGAAGTACTCCACCTATCAAAAATTTTTCAAAAAAAACAGTGATTATTCATTTAGATCTCCAAAAACTGACATTTGTGATTTTTGCGCGAAATGTAGAGTAAAGCTTGCAGTAAACCCTAATGACAGCTGTAAAGCTGCTAATAATGAGCACTTGAAAAAAGTAAGCGAGTACAATGAACTTAAAAAAATGTTTATTTTTGACAAAAACACTAAAAATTTGGAATCTCAGAAAAAGTTGTATGAAGATACATTGGTTTTAGAGTTCGATTACGCTCAAAATCTAGCATTGCCTAAATTAAATATAAATTCGAATTATTACAAACGAATATTGAACTTATACGTTTTTAATATTCATTGCTCCAATGATAATGATAGTGAAATGTTTACTTTCTTAGAGTGTGATGCAAAAAAAGATTCAAATTCTGTTTGCAGTTTTTTGGAAAATTTTGTGGTAAATAAGTTATCTGCTTACCCAAATTTTAAAAAAGTCATTTTGTTTTCTGATGCGGCAGGAGGACAAAACAAAAATTCTAATGTTGTCAAATTTTGCACGTTTTTTGCCAAAAAGTATGGACTTGAAATTACGCATATTTTTCCAGTGCGCGGTCACAGTTATTGCCAATGTGACCGTATCTTTGGACTTTATGGAAAAATATTGAAGCGCAAACAAAAAATCGAAAGTCCAGAAGAATATCTAAATATTATTAGAACAGCAAGATCAGGTCCTAAACCTTTTAAAGCTAAATTGAGCGGTAATCTTATAAAAAATTGGAGTGCATCTTTAAGTGAATTTTACGGTAAAACGCCAAAATTGAAAAAAACAACGTTTTCAATCCAAAAATATGTCAAATTGAAATACAATCAAAGTAATGAAGTTTTGGCTTACACAGGATACAACAGTGATCATTTGCGCTTTAACAATAGTCCCAAAAAATTGATTAATTTTCAACAATTAACAATTCCTGCTACTCCTAAACCTGGTATCAACAGTGAGAAAAAAAAAGATATGGAGTTTTTTTTAGAATTTTTAACACCAGAAAACTGAAACTGGTTGGAAAACGTTGTCCACGGTGAAAGTAATCAAGAAACCGATAATATGATTTCAGATGAAGAATCGGAGTTTGAAGAAGAATAAATGTATATAAAAATTAAAATTATTTAAAAATAAATGTTGTTTTTAAATGTTCATCTTATTGTTTAAATGAAAAAAATATTATTCTACTATAGCAGCTTAAAATCAGTAAAAATATTTGAAAAACACCCGTTGGATAAAGAATTTGAGTTTAAAGAAGAATAAAAATTTGTAAAAATTAAAATTATTTAAAAATAAGTGTTGTATTTTAATTGTTCATCTTATTTTTTAACTGAAAAAAATATTATTCTACTGTAGCAGCTTAAAATCAAGAAAAATATTTGAAAAACACCCGTTGGATGTAAAAACAACCTAACTACTACTGTTTATTTATTGCTATTTTAACATGTTGAATTTAAAAAAAAATACTTTATTAATGGTCATTGCTTTAATTGATAATAGTAATATATGAATATACAAAAGTTTTAATTTTAAATGATGTTTACACTGTTTTACAACTAAATGAAATCTTTAAATTGATTTTTCTCAAATCGACCAAATGGGGGTTAGGTTGTTTTTAGATCCGACGCCTCATATGTATCTATAGAAGAAATTAAAAAAGTAACTACGAAGCATTAAAAAAATTAACTAATATCCAAAGATAAAAGAGAGAACCCAAAAAGAATGTCAGCATTTTATTCGTGATGTGATTGGTTGAAGAACAAAATTTAAAATTTGAATTTTTATTTTTAATTTTTATATTACAATTCAATTAAAACATCTAGAGAATAGATTTAATGAAAAAATAATTATGTAATCAAGTGTTCGAAATTATCCGATTATAATCATGAAAATAATAATTATTAGTATACAAACTGAAACAAAACCAATGAATCTATAACCACAAAAGTTTAAATGAATATGAACTCTGAACGTACCGCAAAGGTAAAGGGTATATACACCACCCAATTTAACATCAGAAATTCAGCCAATGGACCAAGGAATTATCAGAGCTGTGAAAGCACGTTACAGATCGAAAATGTTAAGATTTTTAATTGCTATTGCTGAAAAAGATGGCTCAAGAGCAGAATTTCAAAAATCCATTACTGTTTTACACGCAATAAGATGGATGTATGCTTCTTGGAAAGAAGTTCAACAGTCAACTTTTGAGAAGTGTTTTCGTCGTGCTGACTTCCCTGTGTCATCTGAACAATCTCAGACCGTTGATGATGAAGCGCCTCTAGCAGAAGTTTTACAAATTCTTCCAAATGATTTTCTTTCAATCAATAAAATCGAACAGCGAGATGAAGGAAAGCTTGTTCATGAGCCGTTCCCGGTTACCATTGATGAAGCCGTTGAAGAAGTATTAAAATCTTTCCTCGAACCTCAAAAGAATCATGATGAAGAAATTGACAAAGATGAGGAAGAGGACACAAATCAAACGATAAACAAATATTTATCTTACGATGAAGCTTTAAAGAGTGTTATCGATATCATTCGATTTTGAGAAAAAGTTGAAATTAATGTTGAACATTTATATGATTTATATATTGAGATTGAAGCAAAGTGGATTTCTTCAGCTTGTGCTGCCAAGCAAACGAAGATCACAGATTATTTCAATTAGAAAATTAAACTATAATACATTACTAAAATTTTGAAACTTTTTTTTTAGCCCACCCCTTCACTTTCCTTTGTACATTGGCCACCTGCATACATTGGCCACTTTTCCTTGGAACGGGAGGTGGTCAATGTACACAGGTTCTACTGTATGACTTATTGTCGATTAATTTAAATGAAGCTTCGACAAAACTTGTTTTAGATAATATAATACAATGTTGCGTGCGCTTCGCTTAGAGAGTTTCAAGGTTTGGCAAGAGGGTAGGTACATCAGTAGATTCAAAAGTGGGTTAGTGTTTATCTACAAAGGTTTGTACAGGATCGAAAACAATAGTATAAAAGATGTTAGTTTCAGGGTTAGATGTTGAGAAAAAAAAAAAAAAAAAAAGTACAACATACGTTCAAAGTTACAAATTGAAGTATGAAAATAATAACAAAGTGAAAGAGGCTACACATGGCTGAAAACTGGTGTCGTAAGATAAACTTCGATATTAATCAAGATAGGTTGATTGGGACAGACCTACGTAGAAAAAGCGTTGATAACAAATGTAAAAGGATGTAGGAAATATTTGTCAAAAAAATTAAAGAGCTGTGTGGGCAAAATTGTATGAAGATGATTAGTTTCACGATTGCAATTACAAAAAAATTTGAGAAGAACAATAGAAAAGATAGTTTTCACAAAGTTGAGAACAAAGATTCAATGTTAGAGACCAAAGCATGAAAAAAAGAAAAAACAACAGCAAACACCAAAATTTAAGCAAGTAGATTCATGTGAAAGAGATAGAAACAATATTAAGCAAAAATGTACATATGAGCGTAGGTTCAAAGTTACAAACGTAATGACAAGTCCAGGTACGGCAGTAGGTACAATGAAGTTACCACAGTAGTTATCAAGTTTGAAACAATGTTATGAACAAGGTTTGTTATAGGGTTATTTAGAGTAGTAAGTACAAGAGGATAAAAAAGATTATACACAAGGCTAGATTCAGTGTAGAAGATTAAAAAAAGAAATAATAAAGAACTAGAGTTAGCATGGGACTAGAAACAGATGTAGAAACAAATGCATGTGCAGAAGGTTCGGCGTTAGAAGCTTGAGTAAAAAATAGGTAGTAAGCACAAGATTATTAACATATGTAGGAAGTAAAAAAATCAACAGACGTAGTAAAGAGAGTCGGAAAAAAATACTCAACAGACGAAATTTAGTTCTTTTCTGATCTAGATAGTGTTCTGTAAAATTTCTATAAACACCTAAGTGAATAATATTTTTTTTTTCGCGTTTCTCCGATGTTCAAGTTTATCGAAAAAAATTTTCAAGCTGATTAATAGAAAAATGTTCAAGCCACAAAGAAAAAATACATTTTTTTAAACTAGAAAAAACATTGATTTTTTGTACTTTTACATTGTTTTTCGCTTAAATTTGCTTTTTTCAGAGATTGCTGTAGCCTGGCAAAAATTGAGTCCGAGTTACTGTAAAAAACTTGCAGAATCTATGGTCCGAAAAGTTCGCGCTTGCTTCGAGGCTAAAGGAGGATCAACTAAGTACTAAAGAGGGGTAAACTAATTACTAAATATATAAAAAACATATTATATTAAATAATAAAAATGAATATAATAATTATTTCTAAAAATAAATTAATACTATTACTTGTAATCAATTAAATACAAATTGAAGTTATTTTTGTGAAATTTAACTGTATTATAAAAAATTGTTTTTTAACATGTTTTTTTAAAATTCTCTGTAAGATTTTGATTCATAATAAATTGAATAAGTTTAAAATTCATCAAATATCAGTTTAATATAATTTTTACCTCTTAAATTAATAAAAAAAAGCAAATTTCAGCGAAAAACAATGTAAAAGTACAAAAAATCAATGTTTTTTCAAGTTTAAAAAAATGTATTTTTTCTTTGTGGCTTGATCATTTTTCTATTAATCAGCTTGAAAATTTTTTTCGATAAACTTGAACATCGGAGAAACGCGAAAAAAAATATATTATTCACTTAGGTGTTTATAGAAATTTTACAGAACACTATCTAGATCATAAAAGAACTAAATTTAGCTGTTTTTTAAAAAAAGTCATTTTAAGCTTAAAAAAGGATAAAAATTGATTGGAAAGACGAATTAATATAAAGTAAATGTTTTTTTTTTCAAGTACTGAACTTGTTTTGAACAAAAAAAATTTTAGAGATGATTACTAAAATATTTAAACACGTACAGGCATGCACAAAGTCAAAATATTAACTTGAAACAGACGAATTTTAGGGGGTGCCTTATAATTTTGATCACTACTGTATAGAATTTCATTTATTTTTTAATCATTTTCAGTCAAAATCTATCCAGGGCTAAAATAGATCTAAAATGGACAAATGAAGATATAAATCAATTTCAAAATAGTTAGATTGTTCATGTAAGGTGCATACATAAATTTTTGGTGACTAATGAAGAATATTTTAGTAAGCCCACTGGTATTTTAAACAATTTCATGACACTGTAAGAAAACCTTAGCCAATAGTGCAGAGGGCCTCAGCCGTTTTAGCAAAGGTTACCTCAGCTCTTACTGATTATCCAATACAGTTTAACTGACTTCTGCCGTTTTGGCAGAGGTATATTGATTCAATTATAATTGATTAATTTTTATCCAAGATTTGAAGTTTTTTAGGGTATATTTATTATTTATTTGGTAATATTGATCACAACAAAAAAAAACCGACAAAAATAATAAAAAATCACAAACTTCTAGAAAAAAAAACTTTAAAAAAATCACAATCTTCCCTTTTAAAATAATTTTAATGGTAGTTTTATTTTTTAATACAGTTTTTTTTGTTATTTTCATGTCCTGTTGTTATAAAAAGTTTTGCGATAGTGAAGTAATTATATTGTGCAATTACTGAAATTCACAAAGTTACTTTTTTTTTATAATACTTGTAGTAACTTTTTAAAATATACTGCAGTAATAAAAGCTTCTTGGTCAATACCTGTGTCTGTAAATATTAATGTATAAAGCACTCTATTTAGTAAATTTGTTAAATCAAAAACTAAAACTTGACCAAGCACCAATAAAAAAACTCTTAAAAATTATTTTCAAAATCAAAACATAACATTCAAAACGAGCAGTAATTTGAGGTTAAGTTACTTTCAAAGCATTTTACAAACTTTTCAAGTTTTCATAATTCCAACAGGTTTCTCAAAAAATCATCCATTTTGAGTCACAGTTTAAAAAAGTAACTTATCAAGCAAATGTTAAAAGTATAAAGGTATAAAAAAAGTACACTGCTTTGCTTTGTGCTGCATGCGCACCGCAGATATATCTAGAAACTGGATTGGCAGAAACAGCTAAGCTCTTTTGGCAGAGGTCTTATAGTTTGCTGAAATGGCTCAAGATACTTTTGCAGCTTTAGCTAAGGTTTTCTTACAGTGTAGATCTTACATACGCACAAATATTTTTTAGAGCTCCTTTCGCTTATGGTAGGCACATTGGATAAATTCATTTCATATCGATATTACGAACTTGCTTATATTTACCGGCCTACAATCGTTACTCACCTAATCACCTTAACTATCTAACCTGCTTTACTATCTCACCCATTTTGAGAACCCTACTAACCTTTCTTAATTTTTCATCTTTAACCACCTGACCTATTTTAATCTTAGCCACATTACTGACCTTACTAATTTGATTTACTTTAAATACCGTAAATAATTCCCAACTCATCTCTCACTCACCCTTTTTTTCATGTACTACGTCTTCTCTGAGCGATAAGTTGGATTGTCTACTTGTGAATTTAAATGCTGCTCTCGATGTGGCTGCCCCTCTTAAGACTGTCTCTCATAGAAGACATAAGCATCCATGGTTTACCCCTTGTATTCGCTCTCTTCTAACCGAGAGACCAGCTCTCCCGACGCTAGAAGCGCTTGGAACTTGATGTTAAACTATCCTTGTACAGACTGGCCCGTGATTTTGCTCACGAGCAGATTGAGACAGCAAGGCTTGACTTCTATTGGAGCCGGATCAAGGACCTGAGTGATCCTCAACAGATCTCGAAAGAGCTCCGTCATCTAGGCATTTCCCCGAAATCCGAGACCAATCTGACAGGCTTCTCTGCAGAGGAGCTCAATGCTCACTTTGCGTCAGTATCCTTTGATCCGACTGCTCCTGATCTTGCGGGGTTTTCCAGGGCCTTGAGTGTGAGAAGTATGATGGTCGTTTTGCTTTTTCTGCCGTAACCATCCGAGATGTTGTAAATGCAGTCAATCGATCGACTTCGCAGGCGGTGGGCTGTGACTGCCTGCCGCAGAGTTTTGTTAAGTTATCGCTACCATTCATAGCTCCCTTTATCCGCTTTATTTTTAACCAATCTCTCTCTACATCCAGTTCTCCGGACCAATGGAAGAAGTCTCTTGTGCTGTCACTCAACAAAATTTCAACTCCGACTGGTCTGGGTGATTTTCGACCTTTCTATCTTCTATGCTTTATGTCTAAAATTCTTGAAAGACTCGTCTTTGACCAAATCTCCGGCTTGAGGATATTCGTGAGACCCTATTGAAGCTGAGTAGAGCGGCAGAGCGGGTGGCTGACTGGGCTACCGAGAACAGTCTGGACCTGAATGTCAGTAAGACGAAGGCCATGATCTTTGGCACCGGGTACAATGTGAATGAGTTCATCAGGCAGGGCATAGATTGTCTACACTTCCAGGGGTCATGTGTTCCCTTCGTCTCAACTGCACGTAGCCTTGGTGTAATTCTTGACTCCAAAATTGATTGGAAGGAACATGTCAAGTTTATTAGCAAGCGAGCTCACTCCCTCATGTACAGACTCTTCCACTTCAGACGCAGCACCACACTCAACTTTCGCAAACATCTTATCCAATCACTTCTCTTTCCTATTGTGGACTATTGCTCCCTCGTTTACTGTGATATTTCGGGTGGACTGAATCTTCAAATTCAGCGCATCATGAACCGTGGAATAATATACATCTATGGGATCAAGAGAAGTGATCATGTTAACCCTTTCAGACGCAAACTGGGTTGGCTGCGAGTAGAAGGTCGGAGAGCCTATTTTGCCACTTGCCTTCTATATAAGCTACTGCAATCGGGAATCCCTTCATACTTGGCCAACTGCTTCATTGCTCGAGTCAGCTCACGCCCAAATAGGAAAGCCCGTAGAGTTCTAATTGTCCCCAGTTACCGCACCAACTGCCTCCTAAATTCTTTTCACGCCTCTACAACTTACTTATGGAATAACCTACCATTCGTATCCGTTCAGCCCCCACACTCTCTGCTTTCAAACGCCTCATTAACTCTCACATTTATACCACAGAGAGTGCAGATCAGTTACCTAGACCTTGAACATTTACAAGTTGACGTCGCTAGTCACAGTGTTGGCAGTTGATGGTTGATATACCTTAAGGCAAACTGTGATAGGTATAGTTCTTCCAACCAACAAAGTGATAGACTCTTAATAAATAAAATAGGTCTGTGTTATGGTTGAAATAAAACTATTGAAGTATTGTACATTAGTTATTAGTTTCATATATCTTATTAACTTTATTATTATTATTATTATTATTATTTTGTACTTTATTTTTTATACCCAGCTGAAAAAATAATAATAATAATAACTTTATTCAGATGTATAAGTGATATGTATACATAAAACCGTAAATACATAATTTTGCATGAATGCAAAAATCGCCACTATGACTTTAATAAGTCAGCGCGTGGCCTGAATATAATAACTTATAATTAATTAATAAAATTTTAAATTTAAATTTAAATTTACACTTAAAAATTACTTACAATAGATATAAGAATTACAAATTTTCAGATCATCTAAAAAAGCTTTAACGAAAGTATTTGTTGTGTGATTATCATCCTCTTTTATAATTCAAAAATATTTAACAATTATCAATAATCCATCTTTTTAAATTTAATTTTAAAGACTTCTTGTTAGAAGTAATATTTTTCAAATCATTAGGTAACATGTTGAAAGTTTTTATCGCATTATAATGACTACTTTTTTTTAATATAGATTTTTTTATAGTAGGCAATGTTATTAATTTATTCTTAGTAATACTATTTGAGTTTTTATAAATATAACAGAGTTTGTCATAATGAAAAACAAGTGAATTTAAATAATACATCTGATTAATTCTCAATATATTTTTACTATATTTAAGTGAAATTCTTTTTAAGATTTTTTTCTGTAGATTAGAAAGTAAGTTTTTGGCATTTTTATAGCACCCTCCCCAAGCTAAAATACCGTATGAACAAAAACAATTAAATAGTGCATAGTAAATCATCATTAATGAATCAAAGTTCATAATTTTTCTGAGTTTGGAGAATACATAAAGCAAATATTTAGTTTTGTTAACTACATTTTTCAAATGTTTTTCCCAAGTTAATCTATAATCAATTGTGATTCCTAAATATTTAGTTTCTAATACTCTTTCTATGCTTACATTATTAATATTTATGTTTATATCTATATCACTGGGAACACTATTTTTATAAGCACCAAATGTCATAAAAACTGTCTTTTTAATATTTAGTGATAGTCTATTTGCACATAACCAATTATTAACTATATCCAACTTAGAGTTCATATTATCACTTGATGACGACCAAGACTCTCCTTCACTTAAGATAACAGTATCATCAGCATAAGATATAATTGTACCATCTGTATATTGGGTTAATAAATCATCCATATAGACAATAAAAAATAGGGGACCAAGAATAGTTCCCTGAGGAACACCCATATTTAAATATCTCATTTCACTATTGATTCCATCAATTTTGACGCATTGTTCTCTATCACTTAGGTAACTGCGAATAAGTTGTAGTGGGTGATCTCTAATACCATATTTTTCTAGTTTATCTAGTAAAATATCATGATCCACAGTATCAAATGCCTTACTAAGATCAATGAAAGTGGCAATTGCATGTCTATTTAAATTCGTAGTATTATATATGTAATTTGATATGTATTCAAGGGCATCTTGAGTGCTTCTTTTTTTTCATAAAACCGAATTGCATTTCTGATATTATCTTGTTTTTTTTGAAAAAATTTTCCAGCCTAATATATATGATCTTTTCAAACACTTTTGCCAGATTGGAGATTAGAGAGATTGGTCGGTAGTTGTTCATATCACATTTATCACCAGATTTAAAAATTGGAATAACCTCAGCAATTTTCAATGCGCGTGGCCATGTCTTTGTTTCTATACATTTGTTGAAAATATTTACTAGAGGATTAGCAATAAAACAATTTAATTTTTTTAGAATTTTTACGCTTATTCCATCAACACCTCCACTTTTATTTTTTAGATTATTGATAGTTCCAATGATCTCCATAAAGTCAGTTGGATTGAGAAAGAGAGAGTTTTTATTAGGTTCAGTCATTTTGATTTTATCCATATGGAAATCCGTAAGGAAACCCGTACGGGGACCCGTAAGGGTTCCCGTAAAGGACCCCATACGGGTTTCCGATACTGATATTTGGTCAGGGTTTCCGTACGGGTTTCCATACGGGTTTTTTTTTTCATTTAATTTTACTTTCACACTATTTTTTTATTTATTTAATTTAATATTATTATTAGACATTGATATATTATTCTTTATAAGATTTAATTATTAATAATAAAATTATCGAAGAAAAAAATTTTGTTCGACTGAGATTCGAACCCGCGACCCCAGGCATGGCAGGCAGACACTCTACCAACTGAGCCATTGAGCTAGCTTGCTCGAAGACTTTATTTAAACTACTTTAACAACTGTTTTATATTTGATTTTTAACTAGTCTCTCTCAGCGCGCAAACACGAGCAATTGTATTGCATTATCTAAATCTAAAACAAATTTTGTCGAAGCTTCATCTAAATTAAAGGGCTTAACCGACAATAAGTTGTATATTAAAGGAGTTTAATTGAGGTCTTGATGCATGCTAGCTCAATGGCTCAGGTGGTAGAGTGTCTGCCTGTGATGCCTGGGGTCATGGGTTCGAATCTCAGTCGAACAAAATTTTTTTCTTCGATAATTTTATTCAAAATAATTTTATTATGAATAATTAAATCTTATAAAGAATAATATATCAATATCTAATAATAATATTAAATAAATAAAAAAATAGTGTAAAAATAAAATTAAAAGAAAAAAAAAAAAAAAAAAAAACCCGTATGGAAACCCGTACGGAAACCCTGACCAAATATCAGTATCGGAAACCCGTATGGGATCCTTTACAGGAACCCTTATGGGTCCCCGTACGGGTTTCCTTACGGATTTCCATATGGATTTTTTCAGCTGGGTAGTCTTATATTATTAAGTATTTATTTTTGTTAATTTCTGCTGATATTTCTACTGTAAAAATTATTGTTTTTGTAGAACATAATGTACAATTAATAAACATATCCATTCAATTCAAATTCACTCTAACAACAAATCATACTCACCTGATTCATTCTCGACCTGACTCATCTTAGATCTCTAGCTTAAACTGCCCACCCTGAAAACTACTCTATTAATCAGCCAAATAGTAAAAAAATTACGATTTTTTTTCAAATTTCGCAAACTTGTACAAACAAACCTTGATTTTCCTCAAAATTTTTTTACAGATTCTTTATGAGATGAAATTATTTCCTATATAGTAACAGCTTGCTAAGTTGCATTTAAACCGATGAATGGGTTTTTAGGGGTAGGGTTGAATTTAAAATGATAAACGGCTTTGTTCAGCACACTCTCGTGACAATAAAAAGTACTTAATAAAAATTTGAATGATATAATTAGAAAGCTGAGATCAAGACCTTTTTAATGATATGTAATTTTATTCAAAAATTCTAATTGGAGCCAAAGTTATAATTTTAATATCTGATCTACCAGCCCACAACCATCACTCACCATATCCAAGTCGCTTTACTATTCTCACCCATATTAAAAACCCTACTATCCATACTTTTTTATCTTCAACTACCTGACCTAGTCTAAAGTAGTTACAACTTATGTATATAGCTAACCTAAAATATAGCTATAGACAATGCCCCCACTCTAACGCCACGCGCCGCCGCGGCCACCACTGCTCCAAATCATGCTGAAATCACGCATTTTTCATTCTTTTCGATTGATTATTTCTGAAGTTCATGTCACTTGCTATGTTTATCTTTGTACCTCACGATTTCTCAGATCTTGGCCTACAAGAAAACCTGTTTTTAAAAATTTTTTTTAGAAAATTAAGTTTGCTATCCGAGAATAACCTTCAAATTCTTACGAATTTTCATGCTCAGCATAGGAATCCCATGTAAAAAATTAAAACTTCTGAGCTCAATATCTCAAAATTAAGTATGGCTTCGGGATGTAGGAAAAATATCAGCAGGTAGAGGACACAAAAATCTACTTCTGTGGGAAGTTTTAGAGATTTTTGAAGAATCTCGATTTTTGCAGTAACTACCTTAATCTTAGCCAACCTGAACCGACTTAAATGATTAGCTCTCACTAAACTAACGTATTTCGCTTATCTAACCAGCTGGCTTGGGATTGCGCAAATCTGCCCAGTTAAGTGCCCCTTGATTACCCGTAAAAATTTCTCGTACCACACAAATTTTAATTCCTAAGTAAATTTTTTTAATCAAAAAGTAAACATTGGTATAAAGATAAGGTATGGATTTAAAAAAGTTCATTTCAAATTGAAACAAAAAATTTTTTAAATTTTGAAATAAACTTACTTCTTTACTTTTCAACCCGTAGTTCTTTACTTTTTAACCCGTAGTTCTTTACTTTTTAATCGTAAAACATATCAATTTTATTAGTATATTATTCCCAGAGGGACTAAAGTTTGCAGTGGAGGCTCGCTGTCATTGCAGCCCGAGACGAAGTCGAGGGCTACAAATACGTGGGCCTCCTCAGCAAACTTTAGTCTTGAGGGATATATGCATTTTTTAAAAGTCTGTTTATCACAAAAAATAACTTGATTTCCTCCGATTGAAGCCAAAAGAACGAAATGTACTTCCGAAGTACACCCAGCTGGCCGCCATGTTGTGGCTCGAGCGCTAGCGAGGGCATGCAATAGGCCGGGTGCGCGTTGGTCGATGGCGCAGGGAATACATTTCGTTCTTTTTGCTTGCGTCGGAGGGACCAAGTTATGACTTGTGATCAACGAGGTTAAAAAATATTTTTTTTAGTCAATACCTCCCCACCCTCCCCCATCCCTCCCTTTTTTTGGCTGATCCATTTTCACCCCCACCCTCTCCACCCTCTTAATATTCTTCATTATTCCCATTTCATATATTATTCAAACTAAACTATTTAAATATTTTTAAATTTTTATCTTCTTCTTATTCTTTTATTTTAAAAATTATTTAACATTTGTTGTTAAGCAAAAAAAAAAAAAAGATAAACATAAGCATTTAATTTAATACCTATTATAAAATGGAATTGAAGAAGAAAAGTTTATAATTACATAAAATCGTATTCTTAGTTTTAAAAAATGTGTCTATCATGCACTGAGGATTATTATTAAAAATTTTTTAAATTTTTTGTTTCAATTTAAAATAAACTTTTTTTAAATTTCAAATTGAAGCAAAAAATTTCTTTCCTATCTGGGCGTGAACTGACTCGAGCAATGAAGATTGAAGAAGTTGGCGATGAAGAAGTCTATACGGCCCAAAGTAAGGCCCCGGGCCCAAATTTCTTAGGCCTATTTGGTAGAAAATTTTTTTTCAAGAAACTTTCCCGATGCATATGCTATACAAAAAATGCATATTTTTCAAGTTATTTGCTATATCCAACCTTTTTCGATCACTCTGTATGCAGATCATAAGATGACCCTTACTTAAAATCACCCCTGAAGAACCTAAAAATATATTGATTAGTAATCAATATTACAGAACCTACAATTCGTGCAACTAATGGATTTTGCAACAAAGTAACATCTAATGATTCTTTGCAGCACTACTTTCGAAATAACCTCAAAAATCTTTTTATTTATTTTCAATCATCATCAAGGGTCGTAAGTCCTTTACATAAAATATATTAAAGATCTTAATAAATTGTTGTGAATAAACTTAATAATAAGCAAAAACAAATTATTTACATTCTCTCTTAAAAACACTTAAATTATTACAATTTTTTCATTATTATTTATAAGAAATTTCAAATATTGAACAATACCAGTATGAACCAATTCATTAAAATGATTTTGACAAATTTTTGAGGAGCCAGCATTATCAGAACTAAGAATAAATAATTTTTAAGTAAAATATAAAAATAAGTAATTTTTTTTTTTTGAAAAGAAAGTAAATTTTTTCATTAATTTCTTATTTTTCAAAAAAAAATTGTTTACTTACTCAACAATAAGTTAACAATTTTCACAGGTTAGTTATAAACTTTTCTTCTTCAATTCAATTTTATAATAGGTATTAAATTAAATGGTTATGTTTATCTTTTTTTTTGTTTTGCTTAGCAACAAATGTTAAATAATTTTGAAAATAAAAGAATAAGAATAAGAATAAGAAGAAGATAAGAATTTAAAAATATTTGAATAGTTTAGTTTGAATAATATATGAAATGTGAATAATGAAGAATATTAAGAGGGTGGGGAGGGTGGGAGCGAAAATGGATCAGCCAAAAAAGGGGAGGGGTGGGGGAGGGTGGGGAGGGGGTGGGGAAGTATTGACTTAAAAAAAATATTATGAAATTGATATGTTTTACGGTTAAAAAGTAAAGAATTAAGGGTGGAGAGAAATGGGGAGGTGATGGGGGAGGGTGGGGAGTTGGTTGGGAGTTAATGAAAAAAGTGACTATATAATATAGTAATATATGTGTATGTGTGTGTGTACGATGCCAAAATAGCTACCACACTCGAGTCACCGTATATCCGTCGTAGAGTGGTCCAGGCGTTGACGTGAAATGACAACTTCACAAATAAACACCACACTCTTCCACTACGGCTCTACCACAACACGCGACGCGAATGACAATAGTCGCTTCGATTCCGTAACGAGTGAGGTTCTCCAAGATCTGCCATGAATCGATCTCCAGATCTTTGCGTGTCTGCCGGACGTCAGTCAAGTTCCCCGTCGTCCACGGCTTCCAAAAGCCGGTTGACTCGTTGTGACATGCTTCCCGTTCGATGACAATCGATCCCGCACCTTCTGTCACATCCAACGCTCTCTTCGACGATATGCTACCCCCGAGGTCGAACTGAGACGAGTTGACTTTTCTATACGTGCGAACGCACGGACACGAAAACTACGAGTGGCTTCCTGATTCTCGCTCTACCACCACAGAGGTCCGCTCTGATCTGCGTTTGACAGTCACGTGACTCGCGCCGAATCCTAAATCATTACCGACGATTTAATTAGTCACTGGACTGTCACACTCCCCTCCCAGAGGTGACGTATCCGAAAAAGTACGTCATTTCGAAAAACACATGAACGCAGAACACCCCTCAAATTTTCAGTTACCAGCTGATTTTTATCTGCTACCTTGTTCAGTACCTTTCATCTAGCTGAACAAGCTCGAGTGCCATCTCCGAGTGATGGCTTGGCCGCAATTTTGGCGGAGTAGAGGTTATGTTTTCTACTCTGCTGGTTGATTGTTTTCCAGCCTTTCATGTCGCTGACAAGTTGAGCCGTCAGTCTTGAGCCGTAACTCCCTCAAAGCCTCTTCGACTACTTCGTCGTCCTCAGCAAACACCCACGGATAAATCAGGTCTTCCTTTGCTTGTTGCTCTATCATTGCTAGCCTAAAATTTACAAAAAGAAGTCCCTGAACCCTCGTGACAGTAACTAGCTCACTCTAACTTAATTTTATATTTACAAACGCAATACTGTCATTTTTCCGATCTTCAACAGTTCTGAAAAAAGAAAAATTATTTATATTTCTGAGTTTGATTCCAAGAGAAAAAAATCCACCCGAGGGTTTAACAAAAAAAAAAAATTGAATTGGCTTAATAGCCTGTCGACTCGCTCTAGGTTTTGACAAAAACCCAAAGTCGGCTAGAAAGCCAAAACAAAAAAAAAAAAAAATAAATAAAATAAAAATAAAAAGATCCAGCTGCTTTAAGCCGCGTTAACACTGGTTTTCTCTATGACTCAGAAATATAATTTAAAGTTGTTACTGAACACTAGTCAGTAACACGCTGTATGTAAATAAACAAATTACAAGTATTAGCAATTTTATAATTGATGTTAGTATTTATTTCGCTAGACACTCAAGTCATACTGCTGTCACGAATTCTGGGTATTTTACAAAAGGGAAAATATAAGAAATCAAAACAATTCAGCAAAATCAAAAATTGTCCACTTTGTAAACACAGCGCAAGAATTCATATTCTCACACACACATACACACACTCGTTATGCTAGTCCAAGCAATAACGAGCTCTTCGTTTTTCTCAAAGTTCTGACCGACCTTGAACCCGTCGGCTATAGTACGTCATTGCGTTGATCCTACGCACCTACGAGAAAAGCCTAACACCACGAGATTTGTAGACAAATATCTCGCTACCTTTCTTTCGCAGAGAATTCTAGCCTGCCCTTCAAACGTTGAGCGCAACGTAACAGCGCTCAAACCTCTGCGACTTTTTCTCCTCACAAACGTTGGGCGCTATGTAACAGGGGTGGATTTAAGGGTTTGTATTAGCCAACATGAATACCCACGGTGCGTACTAAATCCTTACAGCCTGTACTTAGTGCTGACACAAGCACTCGTCGAACTGCAACTCGTCGACCTGAAATAATAAAATGAGGAAATCGTGTCCGCGAATATGACTGTTGCTGATATGATACGAGTTTATTTATTATTTATTTTAAAATTATTTTTTTAAGATGTTTTGCTGTAGAAACGAGATGTCAAATTTTCTATAACTTTATTATAAATTTAATTTTTGTAAAATTTATCTAAAAGTGGAAATTTTGATTGATTTGGTTTAATTGATGATTTGTATTTTCATTATTCGTCTGGGAAATCGCAAGATGTAGTTTGCTACGATCGTCTAGCCATTTTGAGTTGAAGACACTTTGTTCTAACAGAACCTCGTTTTTTGATTTGAAGGTTCGAATTGTTGTTGTTGATTTTTGGCTAATAGGCTAAGCAGACGAATGATTCAATTTATTTTTGGATTTTTTGTTGATTGAAATATTTTTTCCACTTATAGATGAATTATGAAACTCTAACATTATTCGGACTTTCTAAAATTTAATGTAAAGTATTTTGTATTTCAAACTATTTAAATTTTGGAATGTTCATATAACAAAAAAAAGAAAATGATTCTTGCTTTTGTTTTGTTTTTTGGTTAATTGAATTTCGAAAAAAGGTTAATTACGTACCTCAGATTATTGAATGAACTGTAGCGTTTTACTTCTCTCTGTAATTTAATTAGAAAAAAAAACAAAAAAAAAGGAAAAATAAATAAAACTTGAAATAAAAAAAAAAAAATCCTTTTGAACGCCTTTTTTTCAAATTATCATTTGATCAACATCTGCTGTAACAATTACCATACTTCGCGACGCGGTCGGCTAGTTCGTTTATCGGTAGCAGGTGTGGGTGTTAAAACAGGATCGATTCGCAGGAACACTAGGTTTAGTCAATAAAAGTTAAATTAACAATTTCATAATTTATTATAAAAAATCTAAACCTAGAATATGAATTCCAAATTACGACTCGGTGTCGTCCAAATAAGTAAACAAAGAATCTTCACTGCTCTTCAAATCGAGCTACGCGCACACACGACAACCTGCTGCTATCGGCAGCTGACGCGTGCGTGAGAAAAACAAAGATTATTACATTAACAGTGAACTTAATACACTCACACGCATCCACACTCACTCGCACATATACAATTAACTTACGGAATCGTTAAGGTACTCCTAAGCCGTTAGGCAAATCCAGATGCCAGGCTACGATGCCTACCAGCCGCAATAGCTACCACACTCGTCTTCTCTAGATGTAGATCCTGCATGTAAAAAGGGCGTATAAATGTGAGAGTGATAGAACTATCTATTAATTGATTGAAATGCAGTCGATGAAAAATATTTACTAAATTTGGATTAAAGAGATCTTTAATTAGAGAATAAAATGTGAGTTGATAAAATTAAGAAGCTTATGATCTGGACTGACGGTGAATCTTGATCTCGGATAGCTCAGATCATTTACTGCGTAAGCAAGAGGTCCTAGGTTCAAATCCTGCTGGAGTTCCATTTTTTTCTTTCTTAATTTCATTAATTTCATTTTTTTGAGAAATTTTAATTAGTCTTTATGGGTTTTTTGGGGTTTTAAAAGAATGGTATTTTTTTAAATTGATAGATTGGACTTCGGAGTGAGAAAAATTGAGATCCCTAGGGATAAGAATTGCAATTAGACTGCAACAGCGATAGAAATATCTATTCGTTATTAGATTAAAAATATACTTCCAATTTTGTATAGGGTATCCTTCAAGTTAGATAATAAACTTCACGCAAATTTTTAATAATAAACTGGTTTTTTTTTTAAACAAACTGGTAGAAGACATTGGTATTTGCTAGTAAATTATATAACTAAAATATGCCACTGAAATCAGTGTGATGAATGTTGGATAATAGTAGAAGCTTTGACGAAGTTTAAATACAACTGATAAATGATTTGTGCACATGAGCTATTTTTATTTTTGAACACACATAAAAAAATCCCTTGAATTTCGATAACGAATTTTAAAAATTGGTAACTTTTACGATTTAGAGCGAAGAGAAAACGTTGTCGTGAACTACGTTTCCCCAGCTCTCTAAGCTTTTGAGATATAAATAGAAGTTTAAAGAACACTATTTGAAGTAACGAGGGTATTGTTTGTTGTTTTTGAAAATATACTGTCCAATAAATTATGTAAACATATCATCACTTACGTTTAATCAAATAAAAATTAAATTTTTTCGTTAAAATCAATTGTTACTTTTATAGACAGCAGATTGATTCGAAAGGTACCAGCTGCATATTTTGATGATGTATACATGATGGCCGGTCAGAATAGGCCTTCACCACGAAAAATAAGTAATCTTTTTTTTCAAGGAGTGGATGGAATTCCATCAGTAGAAAATAAGACGGCTTTATTTGCATTTTTTGGTAAGTACATGTATCATAATTTTTTTTATTAGCATAATTGTTTCTTTTTCGGAATACAAGGATATTTTTAACCTGGAAAATTTTTTAAAATAGTTTTAAATCTTATTCAGTCTTATTTTTTCTGTCTATTCTCTTTTTCAAGATCGCAAATAAATGAGTTGTACATAGTCTACACTTTACTTTACAAATCTTTTTTTCTTTATCCTTTGTAACAGGATAATTGTGAATAATTAGATTGATAACCTTGTAACAGCTAGCGCGGAAATGTAATTCGAATTTCGCGCTAACTGTTATGGAACGCAGATGCGGATCAGTAAGTCAGGTGATGACGAGATCTACCGATCAGCATTACTCTAAGTCTGGCGCTTGGCGTGATCACACGTGTGTCAGAGAGCAAATGTACAACTTACTTTTTTTGTGTTGTTAGATAATTTTATCAAAGTGCGTAAGATAAATTTATCAGTGAGAAGTTGGGTAGATTTTCCTGTGATCCAGTTGTCATTGAATTGGAGCGGGGAAGATAATAACATCTCACGGTGAGTCAGCGTGCGGCCTAGGAAGGCATTGTCGTCTTGTGTAAAGCCATTCGGGCTAGTCGTAATTATTATAATTATTGTTACATCAAGCAAAGGTGCACCAGTAGGTAAAACAGTAAGGCTAAGGGCCTTGAAGGCTACGAGGCTGTAAGGCTACGGGGCTGTAAGGCTACGGAGTACAAGGTAACGCCACCTGTCCTTACGTACCGATTTACCAACTGTTTTGCGCAATAAATTATTAAAGTTACAGGCTGTCGATTTTACTAATAGTCGTAGTGTGCTAATAACGCCGTCTCAATTTATATTACCACAACAAACTGATTTTAATTAAATATGACAGAAGTTATTATATATTAAATGAAAGGTTTTGCAGGAATAAAAAATATGGCAGTTATATATATATATATATATATACATTTATTATTTAAAAAAATTACATTGATAATACAAAAAAAAAATCTTTAAAATAATTTTGTACAATATTTTTAATCTTTTGATTATTATTTTGCTAGCTACTTCATTAGTTCCGCGAAATTTGTCGATTCTTTTTCGGTAATGAACTTTTTCAAAATCCTAACGTTCTGTAAAGCGCAACTAGTTTTAAACTGACCGTTGCAATTTTCGCAAACCGTAACAATTTTGATGTGATCTATTTGTGGTTGGGAGTAAGCGGCAACATGCTCGACGTTGTATATAAAACGCTCCAACCATTTTTTTTTTTTTTTTTCAGCGAACCAGCTAAGTAAATTTTAGTAGCGTCCTTGAATGATTCGCGAATGGGTTGACCTATTGTGTAAGGAATTGAACCAGCATTTCAATCTAAAACCTTATTTAACAAAATTTATTTTGCAAAAGCAATAAATAAGGGTCTGTGCGCGCTGAGTAATTTCTAGTTTAATTAAATTTGACAGAAATCCCTCTTTATAATGATGAAGCATGTTCGAATGTCTTCGTTTTATAATTGATTTGAGTGGTTAAGAACGACAAATTCAAAAATTTGAAATGCGTTTGATTTAAAAACATTGAAGGGTCAAAAGACACCGCTTCCAACCCGCGACATCAATCGAAAACATTCAGGAACCGAATAATAATTGTAACTGCATCTAAACCCCCCCCCCCCCGCGAAATCAATATCATAGTGAGTTTCCAACTGTATCATATTTAATATCACATACCTAATGCAAAATTTTTGTATTTCATATTTCATATTTCATCGATATTCTTTAAAACATTTATTATTTATTTTTCATACAATTTTAATATATTTTAATATAATGAGTGCAAATAAAATCTGACAGAGGTGTTAACTTGAAGATGGTACCTTAACGAGTGTTTGATGAGTAGCGATGTTGCTGATACCTTCAGGGCAGAAAAGTGATGACTCCCAATAAAAGCATTATTATTTTTTTACTCAGCAACTTTTGCTGCATTGTTTTTTTCTTTCTACTGCTGGTGCTGGTGCTGCCATTTTTATTTATTTTGGGAAATGAAAAGTTTTGAAGAAATAAAAAAAATATGCCAATTTAAAAAAAAAATATACATTTATTATTTATTTTTTAATACAATTTTAATATGATTTAATATAATGAGCGTAAATAAAATCCGAAAGAGGTGACGTTAACTTGAAGACGGTAGCTTAACGAGTGTTTGATGAGTAGCGATGTTGCTGATACTTTCGAAAAGAAAAATGATGACTCCCAATAAAAGCGCTATTTTTTTTTTTTACTCAGCAATTTTTTTTCCTGCATTGTTTTTTTCTTTCTGCTGCTAGTGCTGGTGCTGGTGCTGCTACCACTTTTATTTATTTGGGATTTTTTTTGTTGCATAATACGTTGATGTTGCTGATACCTTCGGACAGAAAAGTGATGTCTCCCAATAAAAGCATTTTTTTTTTATTTACTTAGCAATTTTTTTTTGCTGCATTGTTTTTTTTTCTTTCTGCTGCTAGTAGTGGTTATGCTGCTGCTGCTGTAATTTTTTATTTATTTATTTGGGATTTTTTTTTTGTTCTCGCATAATACGTTTTACACAAATTTCCAAATTGAATATAGCTTCCCCACAAGTGCGCGCAGGATGAGAGTACATTACCGAAAATGGCTCCAAATAAGTGCTTAAAATTTTAATCATTCTTCTTACTATGACGTTATAGGGACTAGGAGATGACATTGATAAAAAATACATTGGATTTATCAATATTTTTTTCTGCCTGGTTTACTTGTATGCTTAAAATTGTATGTGTTGTAGTAGGTAAAGTTCTTTTGTAAAACTTTACTAAGCTTGCCGCTTCGAACTGAATCATCCTTGCGAGAGTTTTAAAATCCACGATAAATAGAGAGCGTCTTACTAATTCTTTCATCACTTCAAGTATTAAATAACTTACTAGTAAAGGTTGAAGAAATTTTTTATTTATCATGTTTTCGTTACCCTGCTCCAAGCTCTGATTTGGTACGGGTATTCCGAATACTATTTGTTCGTTGTGAAGCTCTTGCAGCTGCAGAATAGGATGATGATTGCGAGATTTAAATTCTACATCTCGATCCAAGTGAGGTAGAAGCATCTCCTCTTCATCACTGTCTTCTGCATTGAGATCAAAGACCTCCTGAATTTCTTGAGGATCTCGAAGTCTCTGCATAAGATGACGCGATATTTCATCTGATATGACGTGGGCCAATAAGTCTGCACCATCCATGAATTTTTCTCGGTGCCTCACTTGTTCAGGCTCTCTGCTATATCGATTTTCAGCTAGTAGGAATAGTAAAATTTTCATTTTTATTAACGAGTGCCAAATTATAATAACCCAAAAGAGTTTTTCTATTTGTAAAAAAAAGTATACTTACGGTATTCTTTACGTAATTGAGGATACTTTGCACCTTTGAAAGTTCTGCTTACAGTTCGCGACATAATTGCACGCTGAGACTCTGTTGATTCTAGGCAGGAAAAAAAATCTCGCACTCGGACATTTGATATAGATGCTCAACAATTCGCTTGAGTGTGATGTAAAATAGAAGATGCAACTCTAGATTTAGTTAAGAAAAAAAGCGGGAGCCGCAGTTGGTCTCTGGAATGTCAAGCGTACATATCTCATTAAGATAGCTGCGTGGAAAAGAAAAAAAAGATTTAAAAAAACTCCCGATTCTAAGTTTGAAAATAGGCTATTCTGTTTATTTAGAGAATGCTCTTTTTCTACTATAAAGTTTTTTTGTATGAAAATAAAATTTTTTAAATATATCCACGTAATGAAAATTGTGGGTGAAGTAATTAAAAAAAAAAGGTGGTTTTAATAGTGTTGAGACGCAAAAGATACTGCAAAAGTTACAACGAGTCTCTGGTTCTGTTGGAATTCATGAACGACTCTGCCGGAGATGAAGCTATTAATGATGGTAAGTTTTTTTTTTTTATTATTTACTTATTAATGATTTTTTAAAATTTTACTATTATTAATGATTTTAGTTCTATTGGATCAATCAATAGAGCTGTCGACTGTATCAGATCAGCCAATACAGTTACCGATTGTATCAGATCAATCAACAGAGTTGCCGACTGTATCAGCTAATTCAATTAGAGTTGCCAACTGTATTAGATCAATCAATAGAGTGGCCAACTGTATCAGATCAATCAATAGAATTGCTGACTGTAACGGGTGAAATCAATAGAGACACTGTCTGTTTCGGGCGCTGCGGAAGGTATAGTTTTTACAAAAGAAAATTACTCATTTAAATAAAGGAAAAAAAAAAAAAAAAAAAAGCAGAGTCCATTCAACTCTTCCAAGTTCATGATAGTGAGAGTGATGATGATGATGATGATGACACCAGCAATACCAGCAGCAGCATAACCACCACTAGCAGCAGCGCAATCGGTGAAAAACGACACGGCAAATCTAAACGAGGAGTTAGAAGCTGAAGGTAAGATTTTTTTTCAATTTTTTAATTTATTTTTTTAATAGTTTTTTATAAAAATTTTCTTTTTTATAGTTTATTTTTGCGGAGCTACAAAGTAAGATCAGTTTCACCCCCCCCCCTCCCCCCCGAGTGTTGTATAATTCACATAGGAAAAAAAAAAAAAAAAAATGTAAAGATGTAGTAGGAAGTTAAAGTAAAAGAATGTAATGGCGAGAAGACAAGGATAAAGAAATGGTTAAACTACAGATAAATACCACGTCAATACCATGTCAATGCAAACTTGATGATTATCCGATACCAATGATAGATTTTTTACTGCTTGAATTTGAATTTTTATGTGGTTTTTAATTGATAGGCTCATAAATTCTAGAGTTAAAATATCATACTTGAGTAAATCTTTTTGATTTAAGAGATGTTTGGTTTTTATAATTTACAAATAAATAAAATCCTATCTTTACTTTTACAGTACAATAATGATGAATGATCGCTTTGAATTTTTTTAAACTCTTCTTTTGTTAAGTTTAATAATAAATCAATGTTATGTTTTTTTTTTTAAACAGTTAAATACTTTTGCTTATCAAACAAATAAATGTTCATTATATATTAATATTTGATTAAAGAAGTAGATATATCTATTCAAGGTTGATAAAATATTTGTTGCAAACCGTTTTACAAATTTTTTTTGCAGGAGGTAAGAAAAGGAGGAAGCGGCACGTAGTTCGGTTGGCTGTTCGGTTCGCTCTTGACGAGGGGTCCTTGAGGATCTGCTGCTGCTTCGCACAAAACTAGGCCCTTTACAATAATTGTGTCATCATTGTTAATTTTCTTATACCAAACTTGGTGTTAGCCTGACGAAGTTCTGTCACTTTATAGGCTCTTGAAACTTCCAATTCAGATACCCGGTATCTGAATTGGAAGTTTTATATCATTGGTATCGGATAATCATCAAGTTTGCATTGACATGGTATTGACATGGTATTTATCTGTAGTTTAACCATTTCTTTATCCTTGTCTTCTCGCCCGTACATTTTTTTTTTTTTTTTTTTTTTTTCTATGTGAATTATACAACACTCGGGGGGGAGGGGGGGGGGGGGGTGAAACTGATCTTACTTTGTAGCTCCGCAAAAATAAACTATAAAAAAGAAAATTTTTATAAAAAACTATTAAAAAAATAAATTAAAAAATTGAAAAAAAATCTTACCTTCAGCTTCTAACTCCTCGTTTAGATTTGCCGTGTCGTTTTTCACCGATTGCGCTGCTGCTAGTGGTGGTTATGCTGCTACTGGTATTGCTGGTGTCATCATCATCATCATCATCATCACTCTCACTATCATGAACTTGGAAGAGTTGAATGGACTCTGCTTTTTTTTTTTTTTTTCCTTTATTTAAATGAGTAATTTTCTTTTGTAAAAACTATACCTTCCGCAGCGCCCGAAACAGACAGTGTCTCTATTGATTTCACCCGTTACAGTCAGCAATTCTATTGATTGATCTGATACAGTTGGCCACTCTATTGATTGATCTAATACAGTTGGCAACTCTAATTGACTGAGCTGATACAGTCGGCAACTCTATTGATTGATCTGATACAATCGGTAACTGTATTGGCTGATCTGATACAGTCGACAGCTCTATTGATTGATCCAATAGAACTAAAATCATTAATAATAGTAAAATTTTAAAAAATCATTAATAAGTAAATAATAAAAAAAAAAAACTTACCATCATTAATAGCTTCATCTCCGGCAGAGTCGTTCATGAATTCCAACAGAACCAGAGACTCGTTGTAACTTTTGCAGTATCTTTTGCGTCTCAACACTATTAAAACCACCTTTTTTTTTTAATTACTTCACCCACAATTTTCATTACGTGGATATATTTAAAAAATTTTATTTTCTTACAAAAAAACTTTATAGTAGAAAAAGAGCATTCTCTAAATAAACAGAATAGCCTATTTTCAAACTTAGAATCGGGAGTTTTTTTAAATCTTTTTTTTCTTTTCCACGCAGCTATCTTAATGAGATATGTACGCTGGACATTCCAGAGACCAACTGCGGCTCCCGCTTTTTTTCTTAACTAAATCTAGAGTTGCATCTTCTATTTTACATCACACTCAAGCGAATTGTTGAGCATCTATATCAAATGTCCGAGTGCGAGATTTTTTTTCCTGTCTAGAATCAACAGAGTCTCAGCGTGCAATTATGTCGCGAACTGTAAGCAGAACTTTCAAAGGTGCAAAGTATCCTCAATTACGTAAAGAATACCGTAAGTATACTTTTTCTTACAAATAGAAAAACTCTCTCGGGTTATTATAATTTGGCACTCGTTAATAAAAATGAAAATTTTACTATTCCTACTAGCTGAAAATCGATATAGCAGAGAGCCTGAACAAGTGAGGCACCGAGAAAAATTCATGGATGGTGCAGACTTATTGGCCCACGTCATATCAGATGAAATATCGCGTCATCTTATGCAGAGACTTCGAGATCCTCAAGAAATTCAGGAGGTCTTTGATCTCAATGCAGAAGACAGTGATGAAGAGGAGATGCTTCTACCTCACTTGGATCGAGATGTAGAATTTAAATCTCGCAATCATCATCCTATTCTGCAGCTGCAAGAGCTTCACAACGAACAAATAGTATTCGGAATACCCGTACCAAATCAGAGCTTGGAGCAGGGTAACGAAAACATGATAAATAAAAAATTTCTTCAACCTTTACTAGTAAGTTATTTAATACTTGAAGTGATGAAAGAATTAGTAAGACGCTCTCTATTTATCGTGGATTTTAAAACTCTCGCAAGGATGATTCAATTCGAAGCGGCAAGCTTAGTAAAGTTTTACAAAAGAACTTTACCTACTACAACACATACAATTTTAAGCATACAAGTAAACCAGGCAGAAAAAAATATTGATAAATCCAATGTATTTTTTATCAATGTCATCTCCTAGTCCCTATAACGTCATAGTAAGAAGAATGATTAAAATTTTAAGCACTTATTTGGAGCCATTTTCGGTAATGTACTCTCATCCTGCGCGCACTTGTGGGGAAGCTATATTCAATTTGGAAATTTGTGTAAAACGTATTATGCGAGAACAAAAAAAAAAATCCCAAATAAATAAATAAAAAATTACAGCAGCAGCAGCATAACCACTACTAGCAGCAGAAAGAAAATAAAACAATGCAGCAAAAAAAAATTGCTAAGTAAATAAAAAAAAAATGCTTTTATTGGGAGACATCACTTTTCTGTCCGAAGGTATCAGCAACATCAACGTATTATGCAACAAAAAAAATCCCAAATAAATAAAAGTGGTAGCAGCACCAGCACCAGCACTAGCAGCAGAAAGAAAAAAACAATGCAGGAAAAAAAATTGCTGAGTAAAAAAAAAAAATAGCGCTTTTATTGGGAGTCATCATTTTTCTTTTCGAAGGTATCAGCAACATCGCTACTCATCAAACACTCGTTAAGGTACCATCTTCAAGTTAACACCTCTGTCAGATTTTATTTGCACTCATTATATTAAAATATATTAAAATTGTATGAAAAATAAATAATAAATGTTTTAAAGAATATCGATGAAATATGAAATATGAAATACAAAAATTTTGCATTAGGTATGTGATATTAAATATGGTACAGTTGGAAACTCACTATGATATTGATTTCGCGGGGGGGGGGGGGTTTAGATGCAGTTACAATTATTATTTGGTTCCTGAATGTTTTCGATTGATGTCGCGGGTTGGAAGCGGTGTCTTTTGACCCTTCAATGTTTTTAAATCAAACGCATTTCAAATTTTTGGATTTGACGTTCTTAATCACTCAAATCAATTATAAAACGAAGACATTCGAACATGCTTCATCATTATAAAGAGGGATTCCTGTCAAATTTAATTAAACTAGAAATTACTCAGCGCGCACAGACCCTTATTTATTGCTTTTGCAAAATAAATTTTGTTAAATAAGGTTTTAGATTGAAATGCTGGTTCAATTCCTTACACAATAGGTCAACCCATTCGCGAATCATTCAAGGACGCTACTAAAATTTACTTAGCTGGTTCGCTGAAAAAAAAAAAAAAAAAATGGTTTGAGCGTTTTATATACAACGTCGAGCATGTTGCCGCTTACTCCCAACCACAAATAGATCACATCAAAATTGTTACGGTTTGCGAAAATTGCAACGGTCAGTTTAAAACTAGTTGCGCTTTACAGAACGTTAGGATTTTGAAAAAGTTCATTACCGAAAAAGAATCGACAAATTTCGCGGAACTAATGGAGTAGCTAGCAAAATAATAATCAAAAGATTAAAAATATTGTACAAAATTATTTTAAAGATTTTTTTTTTGTATTATCAATGTAATTTTTTTAAATAATAAATGTATATATATATATATATTTTAACTGCCATATTTTTTATTCCTGCAAAACCTTTCATTTAATATATAATAACTTCTGTCAAATTTAATTAAAATCAGTTTGTTGTGGTAATATAAATTGAGACGGCGTTATTAGCACACTACGACTATCAGTAAAATCGACAGCCTGTAACTTTAATAATTTATTGCGCAAAACAGTTGGTAAATCGGTACGTAAGGACAGGTGGCGTTACCTTGTACTCCGTAGCCTTACAGCCCCGTAGCCTTACAGCCTCGTAGCCTTCAAGGCCCGTAGCCTTACTGTTTTACCTACTTGCACCTGCTAAAAAAGTAAGCCCGCTTAGCGGTTAATTATTGCATGTTTGCTTGTGTGATGGTTAGAGTCAGAGTGTGTATGAAGTACAGTAAGTACTTGGATTTTTGTCTCTGAGCCTTTGTCTGGGTTTTGGCGCGCTTCCGCTAGTAGCTGAGTGTACGAGTGTGTGCATGTTGGTGTGCGCGCCGACCGGTCAATTATCGCGCAAAGAGAGAATCGGCATAATTCTATTTGTTTTGATGTGTAATATCGGGCTTATCACCATTCTCATATTTATTGTTTGTAAACAATACGGGTTTTAATTTGATTGTATTATTTAGTAGTTTTATTTTTGTTATTAAAATTAATTAAACTGACTGAATTTATTTGATTTATCAAACCCGTGTTCCTGCGTTCGATTCAGAATTAAATTCATGCTACTACCAAAAAGAGAGCAGCCGCGCCGCGTAACAGATAAATTAGTTCGCGTACACGTCTTTCCCCCGATTACAGGTATTTGAAAAATCGACAAGTTGTCGTGTGCACTGTATGTGCACTTTGTCTACAGGCTGAGGAGTGCTGACGTTGAGTCGTCGAGGGTATTCGTGAGTAGTCACGATGATTTATAAACTAGTCCTCGGGAAAACGAGCCCTGTGACAGCCTATTGGGATGACAAGTGCAGTCGTGGTGGGGATGAGGTCACGTGGTTCACGCGCTGTTCTAGTGGATTTAAATAGTTATGGGCAGCCATGTTGAATTTAGGGTTACGTCGTCATGCGCGCTGATCGCATTGAAAATAGTTATGTGCAGCCATATTGCTTCCCTCTCTGTGACTGCACTTTTCCTCCCAATAGCAAGTCCTCTAAATGCTAATAATATACTCGTTTCTGCTTATACGTGTACACTTTTTCGTACCTCATCGATATAGGGAGAACGAATCTATTGAGAAGTCATTACACTCTGAATCGGCTTCTTTTCTTCTCAGTGTCAGCCATTTACCAACTTCACTGTACATCGGGACTAATAGCACCCCCTTTTCTTACATTCAAAGCTGACTATATCATATTTAATACTCTTTTAAACGGTTTGAGTACTACTTAGATTATTATCATCACCTTTTACAAAATTATATAATTAACTTACTTGTGTATGAATCAGTAAAAGGTATAGGTTTTTTTATTAAAATAAACGTGCCGACAAAAGTCATCTGATGAAGGCATGGGTGCGGGACAAAATATCATGGCGACAAAGTATCCGCGACAAAATATCCACGACAAAATATCCAGGTGACAAAATTTCCAACGACAAATCATCCAAATGACAAAATAACCGCGACATTTTATCCGAATGACAAAATACCCACGACAAAATATCCTAACGACAAAATAACTGCAGCAAAAAATCAAAAAATATCTATTTATTTACCTATTTAAAATTTTCAAAAATTCCCGCTTCTTTTTCTCTATACTATTTCCAAAATACTCCCACTCCTTTTCATATTTAAAATTTAGTTCGGGGGGAAATAGTTGTTATGAAGTTTCTTTTGATTAGAATATGGTTAGTATGTATTTAATGTTTGTATTGTTCAGTTCATAATATTGACATTAAAAATAATGGGTCTAGAATTTATATTAAGCCAAAAAGGCCAACGTCAACTACTATATAATAATTTTATTTATGGTGTGCATTCAAGAACAGAGCATGTAGTTAATTGGCGGTGCAATTCTTACTCTAAATTAAAGTGCAAAGCGAAAGTTCAAACTGATTCTGAAAAGAGGGATGGTAAAATTTTGAGGTTAAATTACCATTGGGTTGTTGTAAAATATAAAATTTATTATTTTTCCTGCTTTCCTACTACGTAAAAAAATTGATTTTCAATAAAACACTAACGGGTTATTTTTTAAAACAATGCGCGCCGTGGGGCCCGAAAGGCCCCCGCAGAGGCGCGCCATAAGATTTAGTTCCAATCAAAATCTAGTTCGAATAAATTTTTTTTTTTTCTCTGTTATAAGGGATGTTTGTTAGGGTTATTTTGTCGCGGATTGGGTCGTTGGATTTTTTGTCGTGGTTATTTTGTCGCGGGTATTTCGTCGTTGGATGTTTTGTCGCGGGTATTTCGTCGTTGGGTATTTTGTCGTTGGACGTTTTGTCGCCTGGATATTTTGTCGCGGATATTTTTTCGCCATGATATTTTGTCGTAGACCCGAAGGCATAGTGTGTCGAAACAGCAGTAACGACAAAAACGTTAATAATGTGAAAATCTTTGAAATATATAATGTGTACTTCATTTTAATTCCTATTTTATTTGAACAAAAACCAAACGGTAACGATAAAATTTATAAATGAAACGGATTTAAAATACATTAGCTAGAAACGTTTTAAGAACAAGTCACTTTATCACAATTATTGGTCAATTTATGAATCTGATTTAGTTATGATAATAAAAAATCAGCTTAGATGAGTGGGGTGCATACACATAATATGCTACGCATGCATTTCGGGGATGATGACGCCAAAATCGAGTTTGCTTTCTTAGTATAAATGGACATTGTCATAATTTAAGAGTGAGAAAGCAAGATTATTGTTTATTTGAATTAAAAAAAGTGTTTATTGATTGAGTATCAGTCGCTATATTGAAAAGCTCACATAACCTTGCTACGCCTTAGTTTGTTTACTAAGCGTGCTACTATTACTTCGTACTTTGAGCAACGTTCTAGTCCTGTTTTCTGCCAAGTCGCATTCACCGGAGCTAATTGTTTATTTTAATTTTACCTTGCGGTTCCAATCGGCTCACAGGACGAGACTTAGCATCCGACCAGATCTCTGGTAAACAGTTTCACCTGTGTTGCTCCAAGTACGAAGCTTGAATCTGTTTAACAATCTATTTTGATCTTATTAATATTTATGTGACAAGGGAATGGGTGATCAAATGAAAACTCCAATTGTTTACGATACAATTTAATGGCTGGGCTATGGTCTTTTATTACCTGCCAGATTTTGTTTAATGCAATTACAACTTTTAATCAATAATAAAACGTACTTAAACGCCCGAGTTTCTTGTTAATCTTCCTCACGTTGCACTGGTTCATGATTCAAGGGCTTCCTTATGTTAGGATACTGCAACACACATATCAATTGCCGGCTTTAAATTTACTCCACGTTATTTAAACGTTAACAAAAAAAAACTAAATGTTAGTGAGCTAATTCTCTTCGGAATTTTAATTTTCATAAACGGGTAAGATTAGTTTTTTTTTTTTTTTTTTTTTTTTTTTTTGTTTCTTTTTAACGAAAAAAGTAACCCCGGTTAATGTAAATTTAATGATGGTAGTTTGAGCGCAACCTAGATTAATATGATACCTTGTTTGAATAAGCAGAGCTGTAACCGGAGCAAATGTTACAGAATGTGCGACGGCCAGTACTTCCAGGGTACCACAGGACCAAGCCGCCCGTACTCGTACTCGAACCCACACGATTCCCCTTAGATTACTCGTGGACCAGGGCTACGACGCTTGACCCTCGTTGACGCGAGCTCGTCCTTCACTCGTGACTCCTAGACGTACCCACGATTGGTTGCTGGTCGATCAGGGTCGCAAGTGTGTGTGTCCACACGACCAACGTCTCCAACGACTTGTTTGTGTGTGTGTGTGTATGTGTGTGGTTCGGTGGTTGCACGCCTGTCGCTACTCTCCTATAAGTTTACTCTAAACAAATGTCCATTGCTCTTTAAAAGCAATATGTTAGTTAGGAGTGTATGATTGGCCCTGAGCAAGTAACCGATTCAGATTAATCGTAAACAATATTTATAAAACTCAGATAAAATAGATTTGTTTATTTTATTTTATTTTTTCTTATTTTTTTTTTTTTTTTTATATATTCACTGTTATTAAAGTGGAACGAACTTTACGTACGTTGTCTCGAAACATTTACCAAAAAAATTTATTAATTACAAAGGTTCCTTTTATCTCTTAGAACCGCGTGCTATCACGGTCGGTCCAAAATGAAAGTACAACCTGTTAATTTTATTAAGAAAATTTCTATACTGTCGGCTTATTTAGGAAAAAAAAAAATTTTATATCCACCAAAGACCTAAGTATTTTCTTTTATTAATAAATTGATGAAAAAGTTTGCTACTCTCTCTAAGCGCGTATTTATTTCTATTAAGTACACTAATTAACCTCTTTTCAAACAAAATTAATTAGATAATAAAATTTTAACTTACGTCCGTGCATCTAAATAATACCTTTACTTTAATTATTAAAAGAGTACTGCTGCGATGCGATGTAGACGTTTTGGTGGTCAGGGAAAGAAGAAGGAGCCCCGGCCGACCACGAGTCGGGCGACGCGAGACCGAAGAAGTCGCGCAGGAGTGGGGATGTTCAGCGGCGCATGTCACGCGAGTCTCACCATGCGACCTCTCTGCTCTCCCCGTCGCTGCGACCGTTTTCTCGGACCGGGAATCTCACCTTTCATTTTGTAATTTTAAAATTCAAATTTTCCGAGACAAAATACGGTCAGCTGTAATTTTGCACTCTAACAATGTCCCCTCTTTGTCTATTCACTATTTTATTTTATCAAATATGAAGAGACAAAGACTGCAGGCTTCAATTTCTCAATAATTAGTCATGTTCATTATTTATGATTATTTGTTACAGCTACGCGCGTGTTATTGTTATCCTTATTATTAGTAAACAAAAAAAACAAATTATATCTTATTATTACAAAATATTAGTATAAATTAGTTAAGTAGTAAACTTATCAATATTTCTCACTTTTTATTTGCTATATTATTATTATTATTATTATTATTATTTTTTTTTTTTTTTTTTTTTTTTTTGTGATACAACTTAACTGCTAATTTCTTACGGTTTTTCTAGATGCTTCTGGCCCTGCAAGGGCCAGACTTCCTTAGTGTAGGTTGATTTGGCCACTCCGACAGCGTTGTAAACTCTTCGAGTTCACTTTCCTCGTCCTGTAATTCCAAGCGAGGAGGCGTTACGATAGCCTCAACTTCGTCAAGCGACATGTATACCTCCTCCCACATTTTGTTTGCTATCGTGTTTGGCAACTGCATTTTATCTCTTTCTAATTGCTCGCGATTGAGATCAGCTGGTAAGCCGTTGGATATCGTTGGAATTTTACGTTTAACGCTCAGATCTATCGGTTGTTCATTTTTCATCATACCCGAAGACCCAATTACTTTTCTTTCTGTAGCTATGTTTTTTCGCTCGCCATCGCTTTGTTGTGAACGGCGCATGGCTAGGCACGCCCGAATCCGACGAGCCGTTTCCTCGTGAGTCCTCGCGCGCTCTATTAAAATATCTTCCGGAATGTCGTTTAGTTTACGCCAACTTTTCCTATGCCTGTATTTCTTTCGTCTTTCGCGTTTGATCTCAGGCTTCTTGCTTCCAGTAAGGCCTTAATGAAGATGAATGAAAAGTACCTTTCAATTTTTTATTTGTTAGATTATCAAACAACTCATATGTACAGCCGTACTTCGCAGAAACAATAACATAAGGTCCTTTGTACAAAGGTAATAATTTATCTATTATCGAGTCAACCGCCTTCGAGACATTATTCGCTTTTAAGAGTACGTTATCCCCTACGGAGTAGATTACCGGTTTGCACTTAGCCATTTGTTTGTCAACTCTCTTATTCCCATGTACCAACATCCTTTCGTAAGCCCCGCGAATCATCTCCCCTTGATCCATCGTCTTACGCAAGCTCACGTCCGTTGGACACCACTTGTCCCAGAAGCGTTCGGGTCTTTTACCGTAGTGTAACTCTTCTGGGGTCAAGTTAGTCGCACTATGGACGGTCTCATTGTAAATCTTCTGGACCAACGGTAGATAATTTGCCCACCCACTATGTTGATGTGAGGTAAAGGTTCTCAGCATACGTGCCAATTCCCGATTTGTCCGTTCCACCATATTTCCTTGGGGATGGCGCACCGAGCTGTAAATAATTTTAATATTCAAATTTGTCAGGGTGTCTACCCACAATTTCGCGGTCAGCTGGGGACCTCGGTCCGACTGGATTGCCCTGGGCTTCCCCACTTCGGGTATAAAGTCGTTAACCAATCTATTTACAATTGCCTTGGTAGTTGCTCTCTTTAATGAATAAAAACGAATCAATTTCGAGAACGTATCCATTAAGGAAAAGATGTAAGTTACGCCCCCCCGTGATCTTATCAACGGACCAAAAAAATCGCACGAGATTAATTCTAATGGGCCGCGAGGTACTATACAGTGTGTCACGCCCGCCGTTGACTTCGTATAAAACTTATTTCGCTGACACGTGTCACAAGTGCGACACATGTTGCGCGTTTCGGTCCTCGCTTTCGAACAATAAAAATTCTCATTAAACATTGATATAATTTTAAAATAGCCTACATGGCCATATAATAGATGTATATCTCGCAAAATTAACTTTGTTAACCAAACAGGTAAAATTATACGATAACCGTATTTTAAACTCTTATGAAAAAGCACTTCATCAATTAATTTTAAACTATCAGATTTTGCTAATTTTGCTAAATTTATTAATTTATTAACCTTATGATCTTTCTGCTGCACAGATTTAATTTCATTCAAAGATTGTTTTATTATTGGATTCGGTTTTTCGATAAATACCGCAGCAATTATTACCTCATGTTCCTCATCGGACACCGTATCCCACGAAAATCTAGATAAATAGTCCGCTAGTTTATTTTCGCGCCCGGCGATATGTTTTATTTCAGGGGCGTGTTCTTGTATTGCAATTAACCAGCGTGTCATGCGTTTGTTTAAATATCGACAGGTAAACAAATATTGTAACGCTTTATTATCGGTAAGTATCTCTAGTTTAGACCCGAGCACAAATGTTCGAAATTTTTCGAGAGCCCACACGATTGCAAGCAATTTGATTTCGGATGTACAATAATTATATTCAGCGCCTTTTAAAGTTCGACTTGCCATGTAAACAAGTCTCTCCCGTCCTTCGCTATCCCTCTGACTCAGGACTGCCCCGAGTCCTCGATATGACGCGTCTGAGTTTAAAACAAAAGGTAAGCCCCGCACAGGGTGATAGAGAAAGGACTCCTTCACGAAAAGCTCCTTCGTCCTGTTGAAGGCTTCCTCGTGAATAGCATTCCATTCCCATTTTTTACCCTTGTGCGTCAGTTCGAGTAAAGGACCGGATTCGTGTGCTAAACGATTTGAATACTTCGCGCAAAACTGTACTAAACCCAAAAATGCTTTGACTTGTGTTTGATTCTTCGGCGCTGGCAAGGAGTTTATCGCGTCAACTTTACTCGGATCAATCTTCAGACCGTCGGAGGTCAAAATATGGCCCAAAAATTTAATTGACTCCCGAAAAAAGTTAACTTTCCCAAAATTTATAGTTATACCTTCCTCGAGCATCGCCGTGAACAATTTAACTAAATCTTTCAAATGTTTAAGTTGGTCTTCCGAAAAATATACCAAATCATCAACAAAGTCTACTAAATTCTTAAATTTTTTTAATAAGTTTTCAAGTGCTCGCGCTAGCGCAGCTGTGCTTACCTTGGAACCGAACGGAATTCTCGTGAACTGCCACGTACGGCCTCGATGAACGAACGCCGTGAACTTACGTGAATCGACATGCAGCGCGACTTGCCAGAAGCTTGCTGTTAGGTCAAACGACGAGATCACCATCGGCTTCTCGAACCGCTTGAACACCTGATCGACGGGTTCCATGGAGTCGTGGTCGTCTTGCAGCCGGTCATTCAACTCGCGTGCATCGAGACACAATCGTATTTTTCCATCTTTCTTAACTACTACGACTAAAGGGTTTATATAAGGACTTGTCGACCGCTCAATTATACCAAGACTCGCCATCCGCTCAATTTCTTTATCGACCGCGTCGCGATGTTGAAAGGGAACTGGATATGACTTTTTGAAATATGGACTCGAGTCGCGAACAACAAATTTATACTCAAAGTTTTTAAACTTTCCCGGCCGCTCGTCAAAAACCTCTTCATATCGCCAAATTATACCCTTCAATTCTGACTTTATCTCTGGGGATATATTTTCAATTGAGTTTAGTTTTTCATCAACCTCTAGCTCTGTAATATTAATTTCTTTCTCGCTTTGTAATTCTATCTGTATTTTGTCCGTTATTAGTTTTAAATTTTTATTCGATCCCTCGATTATATTGCCGTTAAATTCGTTACATTTTACCAAAATTTTACTTAAACCTATAAACAATGAATTTTCGTGCGTTATCACACTCACTTTAAATAATTTTAAGGCATCTATGCCTAGAATAAATTCCTTAACTAATCTAGGAACTACCATAATACTAATTTGACTATTTACACCCCCCAACTCGCAATTAGCGAAAAATTGAGTTTTCAATCGCGTAGATTTGTCTCCTGAAAACCCCACCGCTTTTACCCCTACAACCGGGAATTTCGGACAATTTTTAAACACGTGACTATTTTTAACAAAACAATCATTTGAAATACAAGTTATTTTTGAACCGGTATCGACTAACGCGCTGATTGCAATTCCTTCGACTTTGATCTCAATTTCCGGACATTCTAACTTTTTTTTTAAAAACGTTACTTCATCATCGTCGTCTATTAAATCACTACGGGGGCAATCGAATATTGACGATATTATCAATTCGCAGTGATCACTATCATTCTCAGACTCGTTTTCCCCGAAAAATTCCCGACTCATATTACACGATTTGTTTACCGTGCTATTCCCCGAATCGCTACGGGACAATCCCACCTGACTTCCCTCAACCCCACTCATCATTTTTCGATTGTCCTCCGCGTTCTTAAAACACGTTGAGCTAGTCGCGAAGATTATTTCGCTCAGTCCGGAGGAATTTAGCACAACGTGGTTTAGTTTTCCGGAACTTCGACGATTTCCTCGACGGGACTATCGTCGTCGCTGTCCCTCTCTGTGACGTTAATTATATCGATTTGATTAACTCCCGCTTTTGAGTAATTATTCGCGTTGTTGTTGTTTCGAGGCGGATATTTATTCGGAGTAAAGCCCGGTCTAGGCCCTGCACTCGAGTTATTTCCCGCGTTAGCTCGCGCGTTCTGCAGCAGCGTGACCTTAGAGAAATCTACTCGCGGCGCCTTACTCTCGCCATTTAAATTTCCAAGACTGTCAAAATTATCAAGAAGTAAAATCAACTCAGGAATGCTTTTCACGGTACCGGCTGCAATCGCGTACTGGAGTCTATCATCGAAATGTCGTGCGAAACACCTGACAACTTGCGACTCTCCCACAGGAGGAGTTAAATATTGAATATCGTTATTTAGCCGGATTACGTATTCAGAACGACTGAGGTTGTCCCGAGCCTCGTAGCACCCCCTTTCTAATTTTTGTCTGATTTTCTCCTGAATACTAGGCCCCCAAAACCGACTCGTGAAATGCGACACGAAAATCTCAAAATCTGTAAATATCGAATCGTAATGCTCGAACCAGTCGCGCGCGACTCCGAGTAACGATTGGCTCAGTATTATTTTAAATTCAGTTTTTGGAATACCCATTGCCCTTAAATAAATTTTCAAATTATCGATATACCGCATCGGCCTTTCACCGACAAGAGCGCTGAACGTAGGCAATTCGATTTTTACGTGTCTAGTGGCATGATGAGACTGGTTAGGAATCTCCATGCTTACATTCCCAATGCGCATGCTGAGTTCTTCATACGTGTCGGTCATACGCTGAGATAAATCCTCACTCAGACCAATAACCTCTCGAATCGTCCCGCCCTGTATTTTAATCTCTTTTTCCAAATTCTGAATCCGCGTGCTCTGATATACTACAGCTTTATTAGCTTCTGCAGCCTGACCTGACACGTACGATATATCCTCACGATGCGCATTGGACATTCTAGTCAAATTATTCATTCGTTCATGTTGAACTTTATGAACCTGCTCGTGGGTCGCGTGTGCTAGTTCAAGCGTACCAATTCAACTTTCTTGGCTATCAAACCGGCGTTCATAACCCTGCTGTCTCTTGCGCAAAATTCTAAGCAGTTTCATGGCTTCTTTCTTTGCCTTATCATACTCCTCTCCCAACCCCGAGGGCTCGTTTTCCAAACTCGTAGTCGGATCGAAGAGAGTCTTATCCAGCATCTGATCGCTGATTATCGATGAGAGTGATTCATCATCGCTGATGTTAGCGGACGGTCTCCCAACCGCGACCTGATTGCCTGCTGCCGCACTCGTACCGGCTACCGACTGCTCGTTCGACTTGGCAACCCTGTTAGTAGTCAAGGTCGCGCTCACCTCGACTTGTTTATTGTTTTTGTTTGGTTTTAAAGAGAATAGGTTAGTTACCAGCTGAGGACTGGAATTCAAAACACGACGCGTCGAGCTCTCAACACGCTCGATACCCGTCGCTGGCTCGAACACGGAATTTTCCGAAGTACTCCGATTCAAATTTACAGGCCGTCCCCTCCCTGCGGCTTTATTCTCGCTCACCGACCGCGATTGTTGCTGTAGCCGCTGCGAACACCGTTGTGGGATAACAGGATTTTTCGCCTTCACCGCGTTGTTTTTACCCTTTTTCCCTTTCGTTTGGGGAACATTATTCGCGTCACTGTAGGAATTCACCTTTAACGCGGCCTCGTTAACTGACCTTTCTGACGCACCGACAGTCGCGTTCGTGGTCGTCGCTTGCACGTTTTCGTTTACTTGTTGATCAGCCATGCTGATATGATTTCAATCCAGCTCAAATTAATACGTAATAAAAGTAATAATAATCAAACTAAAAGAAAATTAAATCAAACAAATCGTTTATGACAATTCCCCGAATTCTTACGTCGACGTAAACCGGCAATATTCAATGCCTGTGTCTACAGCTGTAGCCCTTGAAGCAAGATCAACCCGAATTCAAACGTAAACAATACAACAAATCTTATAGCCTCAGGAATTATCCACCACGTTATGGTTAACTCAAACTTTATTCTCCGTTTTGTTTCTGCAAAATCGACCGATTTTCATCAATCACCGACCCACTTGTCACATTTCTCAAAAAAAATTCCTTCTTTTCTTTATTTTTATTTATTTATTTTTTTTTTTTTTCTCGGTTCTATCGGAGCATCTCACCTACGTGAGTGGTCTCGATTTCCCCACAAAAGATGCCATTTGCTACGCCTTAGTTTGTTTACTAAGCGTGCTACTATTACTTCGTACTTTGAGCAACGTTCTAGTCCTGTTTTCTGCCAAGTCGCATTCACCGGAGTTAATTGTTTATTTTAATTTTACCTTGCGGTCCCAATCGGCTCACAGGACGAGACTTAGCATCCGACCAGATCTCTGGTAAACAGTTTCACCTGTGTTGCTCCAAGTACGAAGCTTGAATCTGTTTAACAATCTATTTTGATCTTATTAATATTTATGTGACAAGGGAATGGGTGATCAAATGAAAACTCCAATTGTTTACGATACAATTTAATGGCTGGGCTATGGTCTTTTATTACCTGCCAGATTTTGTTTAATGCAATTACAACTTTTAATCAATAATAAAACGTACTTAAACGCCCGAGTTTCTTGTTAATCTTCCTCACGTTGCACTGGTTCATGATTCAAGGGCTTCCTTATGTTAGGATACTGCAACACACATATCAATTGCCGGCTTTAAATTTACTCCACGTTATTTAAACGTTAACAAAAAAAAACTAAATGTTAGTGAGCTAATTCTCTTCGGAATTTTAATTTTCATAAACGGGTAAGATTAGTTTTTTTTTTTTTTTTTTTTTTTTTTTTTTGTTTCTTTTTAACGAAAAAAGTAACCCCGGTTAATGTAAATTTAATGATGGTAGTTTGAGCGCAACCTAGATTAATATGATACCTTGTTTGAATAAGCAGAGCTGTAACCGGAGCAAATGTTACAGAATGTGCGACGGCCAGTACTTCCAGGGTACCACAGGACCAAGCCGCCCGTACTCGTACTCGAACCCACACGATTCCCCTTAGATTACTCGTGGACCAGGGCTACGACGCTTGACCCTCGTTGACGCGAGCTCGTCCTTCACTCGTGACTCCTAGACGTACCCACGATTGGTTGCTGGTCGATCAGGGTCGCAAGTGTGTGTGTCCGCACGACCAACGTCTCCGACGACTTGTTTGTGTGTGTGTGTGTATGTGTGTGGTTCGGTGGTTGCACGCCTGTCGCTACTCTCCTATAAGTTTACTCTAAACAAATGTCCATTGCTCTTTAAAAGCAATATGTTAGTTAGGAGTGTATGATTGGCCCTGAGCAAGTAACCGATTCAGATTAATCGTAAACAATATTTATAAAACTCAGATAAAATAGATTTGTTTATTTTATTTTATTTTTTCTTATTTTTTTTTTTTTTTTTATATATTCACTGTTATTAAAGTGGAACGAACTTTACGTACGTTGTCTCGAAACATTTACCAAAAAAATTTATTAATTACAAAGGTTCCTTTTATCTCTTAGAACCGCGTGCTATCACGGTCGGTCCAAAATGAAAGTACAACCTGTTAATTTTATTAAGAAAATTTCTATACTGTCGGCTTATTTAGGAAAAAAAAAAATTTTATATCCACCAAAGACCTAAGTATTTTCTTTTATTAATAAATTGATGAAAAAGTTTGCTACTCTCTCTAAGCGCGTATTTATTTCTATTAAGTACACTAATTAACCTCTTTTCAAACAAAATTAATTAGATAATAAAATTTTAACTTACGTCCGTGCATCTAAATAATACCTTTACTTTAATTATTAAAAGAGTACTGCTGCGATGCGATGTAGACGTTTTGGTGGTCAGGGAAAGAAGAAGGAGCCCCGGCCGACCACGAGTCGGGCGACGCGAGACCGAAGAAGTCGCGCAGGAGTGGGGATGTTCAGCGGCGCATGTCACGCGAGTCTCACCATGCGACCTCTCTGCTCTCCCCGTCGCTGCGACCGTTTTCTCGGACCGGGAATCTCACCTTTCATTTTGTAATTTTAAAATTCAAATTTTCCGAGACAAAATACGGTCAGCTGTAATTTTTCACTCTAACAACCTCGTCAGGATACCATTGCCTTGCTCCGTGCCGTACATTCTTTCTAACTCACATCACGTTATGCTTACATTACGCAATTAGTTTTCGTTCGTTTATAATTTAAAACTTGCAAATTGCATACATGACAATTCCCCCTTTTTTAGTTTTTGTTTTATATTTGTTATTTTTGTTAGTGGATGCAATAACCAGGTGAGCGCTGGTGAGCACTCGAGAGCGCTCGGGATCAGCTCAGGCAACCCAATCAACTATTTTGAAGATGCTGTAATTTTTTACCTATCAAGAATATCAATTTGAAACTTCACAGAAACATTCTTAAAAACTTAATAAAAAACTTCTTCGCTGAAATTTTTTTTAGCTCTTAATTTTTATGCTTACTTTTTAAATCTAAAGTTTAAGGTTAAAAAATGTTAATTATTAAATGGTTAATAAAAATAAAACAACGTTTTAATTTTATGTGATCTACACAATTTATTTAAAATGGTAACATGTTTCGACGACTAAGCGTCTTTATCAAACCAAGTACAATATAATACTAAAGCTGAAGTGAGTGTACAGAGTGTTTAAGTATATCGATAGTAAACAATCAGGGTAGAATACGAACGGTCAATCAACTCAAGTTTAGGAGTGGGGAGTTATTTAAATCTAACTTATCATTCAATAAAACGTTCTTGTGTTTTAGTCTGTTTATTTCTAAAGATTCTAACGAATCTAGTAATTTACTTTTTCTTTGAATATGTAAGATTTCAAATTTTTCATTAAATTTATGACCAGAACTTTTGAGATGTTTTGCGTAATTAGATTTCATTATCCTAGCTTTTCCATCTTTTCTGATTTTATTGCGGTTTTTGTAATCAGCTTCATGTTCAGATATTCTTTCAATAAATTTCCTACCAGTCTGTCCTGTGTATACTTTGTCACATGAGCCACAAGACAACTTATAAACACCTTGTTTATTATATATGCTATCCTTGGATTTATTGTTCTTTATGAAACTGCCTAACTTATTTGTTGTTTTGTAAGATACACAGATGTTTTTATCTAACTTCTGGATAATATTCTTAATTTTATTTGATAAATTGCCTAAGTAACTAAAAGATAAATAATTTTTCTTTCTTTGATCATTTTGTGGGTAAATTTCGTTAAAGAACATTTTCTCCCGTTTTTTACTTATCATATTATCTATCAATTCAGAAGAGTAACCGTTATTAACAGCCATCTGTTTTATGAAATTCAATTCCTTATAATAGTTCATTCTAGACAAAGGAACTGAGAGTAACCTGTGAATGTAGCAATTAAAAGATGCAAGTTTATGGGGGTACGGGTGGAAAGAAAAATGATTTATGACAGTATCAGTTTGTGTCTTTTTGTGATAAATGCCAAAACTAAATTCATCGTGATTTGTATTAAGATTACTATTCTTAGTTATCGTCAGGTCCAAAAAATTCAAAGTTTTTTCTGTCTCAATTTCTATCGTGAATATATGGGTTATTAGGTTACTTAGTTTGAATGTAAATAAACAAAAGTATGAAATTGCGGATATGCTTGATTATAATTTTTGTAAACAACAATTTTATAGCCGAAATTTAACTAAAAACCATAACATGGTAAAATCTATTATAAAAAAGTCGAAAGATAACGATTTAGTTTTTACCAAATCAGATAAGGGTAACACAGTAGTTATTTTATATAAACAAATGTACATTGAAAAAACGCTAGATTTCTTAAATCCGACAAAATTTATAGAATTAAATTCGGACCCAACGGGTAATTTCACAGACATCATTAAAGACACAATAAATAATTGTATCCCTTCATTATTCTCGAGGAAAGATAAACATCGATTACTCTGTATGAATCCTCAAACACCAAAACTATATTCATTAGTGAAATTACACAAGGAAAATCACCCCATCCGTCCAGTTGTCTCATTTATAAATTCTCCTACCTACAAGATTTCTAAGGAACTCATCGGTATCCTTAAAAATAAATTAAAATTTAAGTCAGAATTTGGCATCACAAATTCTTAAGAATTAATAGATAAAATTAAAAACATTAAAATTCCTAAAAATTCCACCTTACTTTCGTTTGATGTTAAAAATTTATTTCCGAGTATAAACCCTACTGAGGTTTCAAATTTGATAGAAGAATTACTTTTTAAAAACAACATTAACCATGTAATAATAAATGATATCATGAACCTTTTGAGAGAAGTTTTAAGACAAAACTACTTTGAATTTGATGGCAAATTCTACAACAGCATCAAAGGTCTTATAATGGGAAGTCCACTTAGTCCACTCCTCGCGGAGATATTCATGAATCATTTAGAAGGAATAATAGCCAAACATCCTTTTTTTAAAAAAATCCCTTTTTTGGTTTCGATATGTCGATGACATTATTGTTCTATTTGAAGGTACTGTGAGACAATTGGACATATTTTTTGAATTTATTAACACTGTGCATGATGATATTGAATTCACGATAGAAATTGAGACAGAAAAAACTTTGAATTTTTTGGACCTGACGATAACTAAGAATAGTAATCTTAATACAAATCACGATGAATTTAGTTTTGGCATTTATCACAAAAAGACACAAACTGATACTGTCATAAATCATTTTTCTTTCCACCCGTACCCCCATAAACTTGCATCTTTTAATTGCTACATTCACAGGTTACTCTCAGTTCCTTTGTCTAGAATGAACTATTATAAGGAATTGAATTTCATAAAACAGATGGCTGTTAATAACGGTTACTCTTCTGAATTGATAGATAATATGATAAGTAAAAAACGGGAGAAAATGTTCTTTAACGAAATTTACCCACAAAATGATCAAAGAAAGAAAAATTATTTATCTTTTAGTTACTTAGGCAATTTATCAAATAAAATTAAGAATATTATCCAGAAGTTAGATAAAAACATCTGTGTATCTTACAAAACAACAAATAAGTTAGGCAGTTTCATAAAGAACAATAAATCCAAGGATAGCATATATAATAAACAAGGTGTTTATAAGTTGTCTTGTGGCTCATGTGACAAAGTATACATAGGACTGACTGGTAGGAAATTTATTGAAAGAATATCTGAACATGAAGCTGATTACAAAAACCGCAATAAAATCAGAAAAGATGGAAAAGCTAGGATAATGAAATCTAATTACGCAAAACATCTCAAAAGTTCTGGTCATAAATTTAATGAAAAATTTGAAATCTTACATATTCACAGAAAAAGTAAATTACTGGATTCGTTAGAATCTTTAGAAATAAACAGACTAAAACACAAGAACGTTTTATTGAATGATAAGTTAGATTTAAATAACTCCCCACTCCTAAACTTGAGTTGATTGACCGTTCGTATTCTACCCTGAGTGTTTACTATCGATATACTTAAACACTCTGTACACTCACTTTAGCTTTAGTATTATATTGTACTCGGTTTGATAAAAACGCTTAGTCGTCGAAACATGTTACCATTTTAAATAAATTGTGTAGATCACATAAAATTAAAACGTTGTTTTATTTTTATTAACCATTTAATAATTGCTATGGATCTGCATCAAGTATCACCTGATCAAATTAAAATTAAAAAATGTTATTTTTGGTTTTTAATAATTAATTACTCAGCTAAATAGCATTTTTAAGATATCGGGATCATTTTATGAGAAAAAGTTCATAAATGTGGTTCCAAAATTTCGAATAGAAATATTTAGTATTTCCCGAGTTTTAGTGAGTTAAAAAAATTTTGTAATAAACGAAATTTTTTCTTTGCAATAAGTTTATATTCGCTTACAAATAAAAATTTGCAAACTGCATAAATTGCAGATATGGTCATAAAATTTCTTTCTCTCCCATTTTAAAACATATTAAAAAATAAATGGAAACTTGTTTAAAAAATTTACAAATGTTGTTATGAATTGATTTTTATTTTTTTACTTCAAATTTTTTATTCAAGTTGTTAAAATTTTGTTGTTCACATTGCAGGTATTCTTTGTTTGTAATATTTTTTTTCGGGATATATAATTCTGATAGTTTTTCAATCAAATTCGTATTTAATCTTTGTTCTGCTAATTTAAATTTAGTCGTAAGACCTTGTTAGCAATATACTACGGTTAGCCCAAGATTTATAAACAAAACGTCTGTTTGGAATTAGCGGACTGTATAAAAAGGATAAAATCAATTCATCGCGATCGCGAAGGAAAAGAAAATGGGAAAGGGATTGAGTTTTTGAATTACACTGGGTGTGGTTTTATACTGCTCTTTTCTTGATTCTACACAAAAAGAAAAAAATTCTTTTGTTTTTATTTTTAAATGTTTGTTTCTACATAGGGCTTCACGATACGAGACGATATCGATATTTTGAATTATATCGATATCGTATCGACGTATGGGCATGTTTATCGTATCGAGTATCGTATCGACGATATTTTACTGTAAATTTATCGGTATCGTCTCGGCTCAATCCCGAGAATCGAGAAATATCGACTCAAAAAATTTCATCTACAAATCAGTTCTTAATTATATTATATTCATTAAACACTATTATATCATAAATTATAGTAATTATAATATATATATTTATTTAAATTATCATTTATTTTAAAAATACAAAATAAGCAAAGAAAAAAAATCCAAAAAAAAAAAAAAAAGCTAGTTACTAATCATGAGTTAAGTCCGTTAAACATATTTTGTTTCTAATATTTAAAGAAGATTTGACCACGAATTCAAACATAAAAGTGCTATTAGAGAATCGTCTTTTAAACAAGTTCTCGTATCACTCATGACGAGAGAGCCAGTTCTCAAAAAACGCTCAACCGCAACAGCTGCAAACCCCCAAATACCCTGGGCGCCCGAGTTCAATAAATGAACCGATCAGCTATCCCCCAAAGCTGTAAACCCCCAAAACCTTGGGCATCAAGTTCAATAAAAGAAACTGATCAGCTATCCCCCAAGCTGTAAACCCCCAAAACCCTAGGGGCCCGAGTTCAATAAATTAACTGATCAGCTATCCCTTAAGCTCTAAACCCCAAAATACCCTGGGCATCGAGTTCAAAAAAAGAAACTGATCAGCTATCCCCCAAGCTGTAAACCCCCAAATACCCTAGGCGCCCAAGTTTAATAAGCAAACCGATCAGCTATTCCCGAAGCTGTAAACCTTCAGAACCCTGGGCATCGAGTTCAAAAAAATTGATCTTCTAAACCCCCAAATACCCTGGGTGCCCGAGTTCAATAAATTAACTGATCAGCTATCCCTCAAGCTGTAAACCCCCAAAACCCTGGGCACCCAAATTCAACAAAATAACCGATCAGCTATCTCCCAAGCTGTGAACCCCCAAACCCTGGGGATCAAGTTCATTAAAAGAAACTGATTAGCTATCTCTCAAGCTCTAAGCCCTCAAATACCCTGGGCGACCGAGTTCAATAAATAAACCGATCAGTTATCCCCCAAAGCTGTAAACCCCCAAAATATTGGGCATCAAGTTCAATAAAAGAAACTGATCAGCTATCCCCGAAGCTGTAAACCCCCAAAACCCTAGGGGCCCGAGTTCAATAAATTAACTGATCAGCTATCCCTTAAGCTCTAAACCCCAAAATACCCTGGGCATCGAGTTCAAAAAAATTGATCTTCTAATCCCCCAAGTTCCCTGGGTGCCATAGTTCAATGAATAAACTGATCAGCTATCCCCCAAGCTGTAAACCCTCAAATACCCTAGGTGTCCACACTCAGAGAAAGATTTGATTGGGTCAACAATATATTGTAACATCTAAGATGCCATAATTTATGAAGAGACAATGATGCACATTGTAGCAGTAAAAATATCATGGTAGCGCTGACTCAATGCGTATTAAGGGCTAACATGTTTCTAGTTGCACTACTATAGCACAACTTAATTTAAAAAAATTTCTTTTTTGTGATTTTGGTATAATTAATGTATTTGATGAATAGTTTTAATGTTAAAAAATTTACAAATGATTATAAAAATCACAATATTTAAAAAATAATGTCTTTAATTAAGATTTTAAAAAAAGGCCGTCGATGGCTCATTCGGTTAAGACACACGTCTTGGTTGGCCGAAACATCGTCGCGCTGAGGGACGCCGGTTCGAATCCCCGCCGGCTCAACTTTTCGAGCGCGGCGAGGCGAGCTGTGTGACCTGCCTTGGACTTGACAAGAATTCTGGTCAAATACTGATTTGTTCTGAGGAACAAAGGAGATGGTCACCGAAGAATTAATTAATGCTCAGTGAGAATTACAAAGAATCACACCAGATAAGGCTTAGGACCGTTTAACCCTTCACTGCTAACCATCTATAGCTGATGGAATATTTGATGGCATCTTCGCCTTATCAAGATGAAGTATTAAGGACTGATACACCCGACAGACGCAATTAAATCTACAGTTAAAACCCTATTGTACCCCACAGTATTATATGTTTATTGTGAAATGTATCGAATAACCATGAATGGTAATAAAGATTGATGAAAAAAAAAAGATTTAAAAAAATAGTTAGGTTGGGTTAAATTTTTCTATATTTGCTTTACTATAGTCGCAACGATATGTATTATTATCCCTACCATACGTATTGTAACTGCTACAATATTTAGACTATTGAGGGAACAGAGAATATTTAATTGATCGAATCAAATCGTTCACCGAGTGCAAATTCAACGAATAAACTGATCAGCCATCCCCCAAGCTGTATACCTCCAAATACCCTGGGCGCCCGAGTTCAACAAAAAAACTTATCGGCCCACCGCCCAGCTGTAAATAATTTTGTAACATACCTAAATTACGATTCACTGGTGCAATTATATAACTGATCAGTTTTTTTTATTGAACTCGGGATTCCAGGGTTTTGGGGGTTTAGAGCTTGAGGGACAGCCGATCAGTTTAATTATTTAACTCGGGCGCCCAGGGTATTTAGGAGTCTACAGCTTGGGGGAAAGCTGATCAGTTTATCTATTGAACTCGAGCGCCCAGGGTATTTGGGGGTGTACAGCTTAGGAGATAGCTGATCAGTTTTTTTGTTGAATTTGGGTGCCCAGGGTGTTTGAGGGTCAATAGCTTGGGGGATAGCTGATCAGTTTATTTATTGAACTTGGGCACCCAGGGTAATTGGGGGTTTAGAGCTTGGAGGATGGCTGATCAGTTTACTTATTGAATTTGGGTGCACAGGGTATTTGGGGTATATAGCTTAGGGGATAGCTGATCAGTTTATTTATTGAACTTTGGCACCCAGGGTAATTGGGGGTTTAGAGCTTCGAGGATAGCTGATCAGTTTATTTATTGAATTTGAGTGCCCAGGGTTTTGGGGGTTTACAGCTTGAGGGATAGCTGATCAGTTAATTTATTGAACTCGGGCACCCAGGGTATTTGGGGGCTTGGAGGATCAATTTTTTTGAACTCGATGCCCAGGGTTTTGGGGGTTTACAGCTTGGGGAATAGCTGATCGGTTTGTTTATTAAACTCGGGCACCTAGGGTATTTGGGGGTTTAGAGCTTGGAAAGTAGCTGATCAGTTTATCTTTTGAATTTGGGTGCCCAGGGTATTTGGGGGTAAATAGCTTGGGGGATAGCTGATCAGTTTATTTATTGAACTTGGGCACCCAGGGTAATTGGGGGTTTAGAGCTTCGAGGATAGCTGATCAGTTTATTTATTGAATTTGAGTGCCCAGGGTTTTGGGGGTTTACAGCTTGAGGGATAGCTGATCAGTTTTTTTGTTGAATTTAGGCGCCCAGGGTATTTGGAGGTCTAGAACTTGGAGGATGGCTGATCAGTTTACTTATTGAATTTGGGTGCCCAGGGTATTTGTAGGTTTAGAGCTTGGAGGATAGCTGATCAGTTTTTTTGTTGAACTCGGGCGCCCAGGTTATTTGAGGGCTTAGAGCTTGGAGGATAGCTGATCAGTTTATTTATTGAATTTGGGTGCCCAGGGTATTTGGGGGTAAATAGCTTGGGGGATAGCTGATCAGTTTTTTTGTTGAACTCAGGCGCCCAGGTTATTTGAGGGCTTAGAGCTTGGAGGATAGCTGATCAGTTTATTTATTGAATTTGGGTGCCCAGGGTATTTGGGGGTAAGTAACTTGGGGGATACCTGATCAGTTTTTTTGTTGAACTCGGGCGCCCAGGGTATTCGGGGGTTTAGAGTTTGTGGGATAACTGATTAGCTATTTCACACACACACACACGCGCGCGCGCAAACACACACACACATATCTTACTATATTATATAGTTGTAATTTGCTCTTTGCTCCCACCCCGCTCTCACCCCGCTCCCACCCCGCTCCCACCCTTAATTTTTCATTTTAGACCGTAAAATAGGTCAAAAACTGCATTTTTATTCCGCTCCCACCCCCGCCCTTTCTCGCCCTTTTTTTTCTCACCCCATTCCGCTCCCACCCCACTCCCACCCTTAATTCTTCATTTTATACCGTCAAATAGGTCAAAAACTGCACTTTTATTCCGCTCCCACCCCGCTCCCACCCTCTCTCTTTTTTGCAACCTCCTCATTTGTAAAAATGTTATTTAAGGTAAACGACCCAATTAACGATCAGTTAAGGATTTCGTTAGGTTAGGAACATCCATAAAAGTTAATATTTTAAATTTTAAATATTTTAAATTAAATCCATAAAATAAATTTAGCTATAAATACAAACTGAAAATAATTTTTTCTGGACTAATAATCTTCATCGGATTCATATTATAAATTAAAAATTTAAAAATAAATTTTAAGCATTCATCCTATCTTTCTCGAATTAAATCTATTACTACATTAATATTCAACAAACAATATTAAAATAAACAATATTCAATTGACTATATTTAAATAAAAAATTTAACATCTTCATCGATTTGTTCTTTTTTTTAAATTTTTTTAAATATTCTTTGTAACTTATACTTTAGTATAGTTCTTAACAACTAAATCTTGCGCCTATGGTGAGATGATTTAAAATTTTTTTATGTTTCATTTTTCAGGTTTTTAAAGTTATATCTTTTTTAGCTTATTACTTTCTTAATGCTGAATGATCAAACATCGATAACGTTCGATCTTTTCAATTTCAACGTGAATCTCACCACTTGCCGGTAATTTTCACTTCAATAACCTGAACTTAGCCATCCGCCGCTCCATAAAAATAATCGCTTTCGACACTGGTTCTTTATTTTATCGTTGGAAATTATTTCAATAACCTATCTATACAAAATCGTATTATAAACTTTATTTTGAAGTGTTAAAGATACTTTGAATGAGTTATATAAAAATTTATTCATAAATAAAATTTTAATTTGTATTTCAGAAATTACATATTACATTAAAATTAAAACATTAGATGATATCCTTGTATAAAACAAATAAATCAAAACGAACTTATGGAATTAGAAGATTTAATGAAAGGATATAGATTAATAAAAAAAAAAAAGTAATATAGTAATATACTCTCACATGAGATAAATAATTTTTTTTAATATAATGTTATAATAAATAACATTAATTTTTAATTTAATAATACAATCATAAAATTATCATTAAAAAATAATTTTATTAATATATTATAATTATATTATTATATTATTTATAAAAAATTATTTATTTCAGATACAGAATGAATGAATCAATCGATGAAAAAACCATTTACTTTTGTAAAATATGTAAAAAAAATGTAATTAACAGTGAATATTATGTGAAATTACATAATGAAAAACATTCTATAATCAAACATTCGTGCACAATTTGTGGAAGAATTTTTAAAAATAGTGATCATTTATCAACTCATTTGAAAGAACATAATAATTCAGATAGACCTCACAAATGCAAAGAAGTAAAATGTAATAAACGTTTCAAAAGAGTAGCTCATTTAAGAAGACATAAAAAAATTCATAAAAATAAAAATATTAAAATAAAATGTAAATATTGTTCAAAAATACTTTCTTCAAAAGATCATTTAATAAGACATTTGAAAAAATCCTGCAAAAACATAAATAAATCGAATATTAAATTATTAAAACAAAAAGAATAAAAAAACAACAACAATTGTAAATGCGGAAGATATGAAAAATAATTGAATTCTTAAAACGGAAGATTTTTTGATATTACGGATATTTTTTTCAAGAAAATAGATTTAAAAATTATTAAATCAAAAAATTAAAAATTTTAACGGAAGAATATAATTATAAATATTTATTTTTTTTCATAAATATAGAATTAAAAATTATTAAAGAGAAAAGTTTTTTAAAATGCATTATATGTGGTTTGTACGGCTACTGGCAAAGGGTTCCACATATAGTTTCTTTTTGTTCTTACATTAAATTAAATATGAAAAAATTTTCAAAATTGTTGAAAAAAAAACCCAACGCGCCTCGCAAGTACCTCCTGGGTGGTGTGGAAAACTGCATTAAGTAATTTAAAATTAATAATTTGAAAATAAATTCATTTGTAATTCAAGTATACTTATTACTATTTTATTAGAAAAGATATATAGTGTAGATTCAAGCATAAAATTCTGGGGGGTTGGCGAGCGAAGCGAGCAGGGGGTACCCCCCTAGTATATATATACATACATGGTGTATCCTAACTATAACATGTGAGATATACCACGTGAAAGAGCGGAAAAAATTGAATTACTATGTAACTATTGTTTTTCTCTGACCTAATAAATTAATCTTTAATTAAGTATTTAAATGAACCAATCATAGCGAACTCAAGAAAGATGTGGGCGGGTTCTAGTACAGAATGGGGTGGAACATCTTTGATTCATAAGCAAAGGGAAAAGTTGGGCTTAGGTGAGAAAATAAGTCCAAACATGTGTCAAACATGTGTTAATTTCCAGAATTTCAAAATTTTTTTTTAATTGAATTTTTTTTTTTTTTTTTCGAATAATCGTTTTATTTATAAAATGAGAATTCACGTAAATTTTGAATCGCAATTCTACGATAAAAATTGCCAGAGTTGGGGTATCAAATTAATTCACGAGAAGATATTATTTAAAATTTAAATCAGCCAATTTTTGTGGTACAGTTATGATTCAAACTTCTTTGAAATCGACGTTTTACAAGGAATGTCACCAGCTTGACAAAAAAAGTCATTTATAAAAAGTTATAAAATTGATTTTGGTATCTTAAAAGTGGTAAGTCCCACTTCTTTCATTGTTGAGAGAGAAACGGCCTGGTAGAGAGCGGATGGGCCGGCCCCGCACGCGCTGTAGCGCTGGACGGCTTACTGAACCATGGGGGGTAAGGGGGGCAAGGGATTAAGGGATTTACCGCTCATTAGGAGCAAAAAAAAAAAAATTGTTCTATAAATCAATGATAATAATTTTTTCATAAAAAATTAAATTCTTTTTTTCGCGAGTATTGAGACAAATTTTGAATTGTAATTCTACGATAAAAATTGCCAGAGTTGGGGTATCAAATTAATTCACGAGAAGATTTTATTCAAAATCTAAATCAGCCGAATATTTATTTAATACAATATTTTTCGAGATTATTTTTTAATTTAGTAATGTTAAGATACATTCATGATTATAAATTAAATACTTAATTACTTTATTAATACTAGATAAAATTTTTTAAATAGATGTTAGTAAAAAATAACCTAAATTTTATTAAAGTTAAACTTAAATAAATTTTTTTTTCTGCTAAAATAAATTAAGTATTACGGATTCATGCCGTTGTTATAAATAAAAAAATTAATAATAATAATAATAAAAATATTAAATGTAATGTCTTACACTATTTGAACTTAAAGAAGATGCTTGTGCCTTAATTGCTTTACGACTTTTGAGATGCAAAAACCAATTTTATAAGTTTTGATAAATAATTCTTTTGATCATGCAGGTTACACTGTCACTGATATGACAATTTCAAAAAAGTTTGAATCGTATTTGTGTGACAAAAATCGACTGGTTTGGAGATTTTTTAAATGAATTTTCTAATAAATTTAATACGGAAAATTTTACAATTTTTATCGTAGAATCACGATTTAAAATTTGCTCGAATCCTCACGAAATAAAGAAAATAATTTTTAATAAAATCATTCAATTGTTTATCAATCAAATAAAAAAACTTTTCGGCTATTAATAAGTGGTTAATATTTTGACCTTTATCGTTTATTAGGCAACAGCGCGAGGACTCATTCTTTACCTGTCTGTTATTTAGAGAGGAATGAGCCATAATTGTTTTACGACTTTTGAGATGCAAAAACCGATTTTATAAGTTTTGATAAATGACTATTTTGGTCAAGCTGATGATATTCCTTGTAAAATGGTGGTTCCAAAGAAATTCGAATCATTATTGTACCACAAAAATTGGCTGATTTAGATTTTGAATAAAATCTTCTCGTGAATTAATTTGATACCCCAACTCTGGCAATTTTTATCGTAGAATGACAATTCAAAATTTGTCTGAATACTCGCGAAAAAAAGAATTCAATTGTTTATGAAAAAATTATTATCATTGATTTATGAAACAATTTTTTTTTTGTTGCTCCTAATGAGCGGTAAATCCCTTAATCCCTTGCCCCCCTTCCCCCCCGTGGTTCAGTAAGCCGTCCAGCGCTACAGCGCGTGGGGGGCCGGCCCCCCCCCGCTCTCTACCTGGCCGTTTCTCTCTCAACAATGAAAGAAGTGGGACTTACTACTTTTAGTATACCAAAATCAATTTTATAATTTTTTATAAATGACTATTTTTGTCAAGCTGGTGACATTCCTTGTAAAACGTCGATTTCAAAGAAGTTTGAATCATAACTGTACCACAAAAATTGGCTGATTTAGATTTTGAATAAAATCTTCTCGTGAATAAATTTGATACCCTAACTCTGGCAATTTTTATCGTAGGATTGCGATTCAAAATTTACGTGAATTCTCATTTCATAAATAAAACGATTATTCAAAAAAAAAAAAAATTCAATTCAAAAAAATTTTTGAAATTCTGGAAATTAACACAGGTTTGACACATTTTTGGACTTATTTTTTCACCTAAGCCCAACTTATCCCTTTGCTTATGAATCAAAGATGTTCCACCCCATTCTGTACTAGAACCCGCCCACATCATTCTTGAGTTCGCTATGATTGGTTCATTTGAATACTTAATTAAATTAATTTATTAGCTCAGAGCAAAACAATAGTTATATCCTTATTCAATTTTTTCCGCTCTTTCTCGTGGTATATCTCACATTTTATAGTTAAGATACACCTGTGCACGTGTATATATATATATATATATATATATATATATATATATAGTAAAGCGCCCCCCCAAAAATGATTGCTGGATGCACCACTGACACTTTCGAGTTTTATTGGCTCCAGTAACAGTGTACGATATTCACGCTAAGATTTAAAATTTCTATATACATCTTATTTTTTTCGAGACGATATTTTTCGATATTATCGTCTCTGGAATATCGCCGATACGAGAATATCGGTGGCTTCATAAAAAATTTTTATCGTATCGATATCGACATTCGTTGAGAAGTATCGTCTCGGATATCGTATCGATTTCGAGACGATATCAAGACGATATCGATATTTTTCTCGAGTATCGTAAAGCCCTATTTCTACACAATATTTAATTTATGTAAAAGGTCTTTTTAGAATATGGGGCTGTTTATGAATCGACGGCCGATACGAAAAAGGGCACTTTGGAGAGATTAGCGAAGTAAAAAGTAACAACAAGGGGGTGCCGCGAGTGAAATAAGCTGAAATGGCTGTTTTTAGCGATTTTGGCCAGAATTATCACGCCACGTTAACAATAACAACAAAATAATAGGACGAGTTCCTCAAATGATGTCTTTACTCGTTAGTGGCATAAAAAAAAATCCAAAAACTACTTAAAAAATTCGGAATCCAGCAGCGGAGTAAAAGATAACACGCTATCTTCTAGCGACGTAAAGAATAACACGAAATTTATACTGGCCACGTAAACTGTAACACGGAGCATGACCAACTGTGTGGTGCTTATTATTTATCGCTTCAGCTGCGTAAAAAAAATTCTGACAACTACGAGCTCAGCGACGATAAAATAACACCAGCTGTGTAAAACTAATAAATATTGTACCAGCCACGTAAAAAATAACACGAATGATTGTATCATTATTTCGATAAGTTGAGAGCTCTTAGGAAAACTAAATGGCTAATTTCAAGGCTAGTGACGATAAAAGAAACACCAGAGGTGTCAAACCTCCAAAGACGAACCAGCCGCGTGAAAAATAACACGAATAATTGTATCATTATTTCGGTAAGTTGAGAGCTTTTGGGACAACTTAATCAGATTTTTCAAGGCTAGCGACGATAAAAGTAAAACCAGAGGTGTAGAACCACCAAAAACGAACCAGCCGCGTAAAAAATAACACGAATAATTTTATCATTATTTCGGTAAGTTGAGAGCTCTTGGGACAACTTAATCAGATTTTTCAAGGCTAGCGACGATAAAAGTAACACCAGAGGTGTAAAACCTCCAAAAAACGGACCAGCCGCGTAAAAAATAACATGAATAATTGTATCATTACTTCGGTAAGTTGAGAGCTCTTGGGACAAGTCAATCGCTACTTTCAAGGCTATTAACGATAAAAGTAACACCAGAGGTGTAAAACCTTCAAAGTCGAACCAGCTGCGTAAAGAAAAACACGAATGATTTTATCATCATTTTGGTAAGTTATGAGCTCTTGGGACAACTAACTCGGATTTTTCAAGGCTAGCGACGATGAAAGTAACACCAGAGGTGTAGAACCGCCAAAAAACGGACCAGCCATGTGAAAAATAACACGAATAATTGTATTATTATTTCGGTAAGTTGGGAGCTCTTGGGACAAGTGAAACGCTACTTTCAAGGCTAGCAACGATAAAAGTAACACCAGAGGAGTAAAACCTCAATAAAACGGACCAGCCACGTTAAAAATCACACGAATAATTGTATCATTATTTCGGTAAGTTGAGAGCTCTTGGGACAACTAAATCAGATTTTTTAATGGCTAGCAACGATAAAAGTAACACCAGAGGTGTAGAACCTCCAAAAACGAACCAGCCACGTAAAAAATAACACGAATAATTGTATTATTATTTCAGTAAGTTAAGAGCTCTTGGGACAAATAAATCGCTAAATTTAAGGCTAGCAACGATAAGAGTAAAACACTAGAGGTGTAGAACCTCCAAAAACGAACCAGCTAAGTAAATAATAACACGAATAATTTTATCATTATTTCGGTAAGTTGAGAGCTCTTGGGACAACTTAACCAGATTTTTCAAGGCTAGCGACGATAAAAGTAACACTAGAAGTGTAGAACCTCCAAAAACGAACAAGCCGCTTAAGAAATAACACGAATAATTTTATCATTATTTCGGTAAGTTGAGAGCTCTTGGGACAACTAATTCAGATTTGTCAAGGCTAGCGACGATAAAAGTAACACCAGAGGTGTAAAACCGCCAAAAAACGGACCAGCCATGTAAAAAATAACACGAATAATTGTATTATTATTTCGGTAAGTTGGGAGCTCTTGGGACAAGTAAAACGCTACTTTCAAGGCTAGCAACGATAAAAGTAACACCAGAGGAGTAAAACCTCAATAAAACGGACCAGCCGCGTTAAAAATCACACGAATAATTGTATCATTATTTCGGTAAGTTGAGAGCTCTTGGGACAACTAAATCAGATTTTTTAATGGCTAGCAACGATAAAAGTAACACCAGAGGTGTAGAACCTCCAAAAACGAACCAGCCACGTAAAAAATAACACGAATAATTGTATTATTATTTCAGTAAGTTAAGAGCTCTTGCGACAAATAAATCGCTAAATTTAAGGCTAGCAACGATAAGAGTAACACCAGAGGTGTAGAACCTCCAAAAACGAACCAGCTAAGTAAATAATAACACGAATAATTTTATCATTATTTCGGTAAGTTGAGAGCTCTTGGGACAACTTAACCAGATTTTTCAAGGCTAGCGACGATAAAAGTAACACTAGAAGTGTAGAACCTCCAAAAACGAACAAGCCGCTTAAGAAATAACACGAATAATTTTATCATTATTTCGGTAAGTTGAGAGCTCTTGGGACAACTAATTCAGATTTGTCAAGGCTAGCGACGATAAAAGTAACACCAGAGGTGTAAAACCGCCAAAAAACGGACCAGCCATGTAAAAAATAACACGAATAATTGTATTATTATTTCGGTAAGTTGGGAGCTCTTGGGACAAGTAAAACGCTACTTTCAAGGCTAGCAACGATAAAAGTAACACCAGAGGAGTAAAACCTCAATAAAACGGACCAGCCGCGTTAAAAATCACACGAATAATTGTATCATTATTTCGGTAAGTTGAGAGCTCTTGGGACAACTAAATCAGATTTTTTAATGGCTAGCAACGATAAAAGTAACACCAGAGGTGTAGAACCTCCAAAAACGAACCAGCCACGTAAAAAATAACACGAATAATTGTATTATTATTTCAGTAAGTTAAGAGCTCTTGGGACAAATAAATCGCTAAATTTAAGGCTAGCAACGATAAGAGTAAAACACTAGAGGTGTAGAACCTCCAAAAACGAACCAGCTAAGTAAATAATAACACGAATAATTTTATCATTATTTCGGTAAGTTGAGAGCTCTTGGGACAACTTAACCAGATTTTTCAAGGCTAGCGACGATAAAAGTAACACTAGAAGTGTAGAACCTCCAAAAACGAACAAGCCGCTTAAGAAATAACACGAATAATTTTATCATTATTTCGGTAAGTTGAGAGCTCTTGGGACAACTAATTCAGATTTGTCAAGGCTAGCGACGATAAAAGTAACACCAGAGGTGTAAAACCGCCAAAAAACGGACCAGCCATGTAAAAAATAACACGAATAATTGTATTATTATTTCGGTAAGTTGGGAGCTCTTGGGACAAGTAAAACGCTACTTTCAAGGCTAGCAACGATAAAAGTAACACCAGAGGAGTAAAACCTCAATAAAACGGACCAGCCGCGTTAAAAATCACACGAATAATTGTATCATTATTTCGGTAAGTTGAGAGCTCTTGGGACAACTAAATCAGATTTTTTAATGGCTAGCAACGATAAAAGTAACACCAGAGGTGTAGAACCTCCAAAAACGAACCAGCCACGTAAAAAATAACACGAATAATTGTATTATTATTTCAGTAAGTTAAGAGCTCTTGGGACAAATAAATCGCTAAATTTAAGGCTAGCAACGATAAGAGTAACACCAGAGGTGTAGAACCTCCAAAAACGAACCAGCTAAGTAAATAATAACACGAATAATTTTATCATTATTTCGGTAAGTTGAGAGCTCTTGGGACAACTTAACCAGATTTTTCAAGGCTAGTGACGATAAAAGTAACACTAGAAGTGTAGAACCTCCAAAGACGAACAAGCCGCTTAAGAAATAACACGAATAATTTTATCATTATTTCGGTAAGTTGAGAGCTCTTGGGACAACTAATTCAGATTTGTCAAGGCTAGCGACGATAAAAGTAACACCAGAGGTGTAAAACCTCCAAAAAATGGACCAGCCGCGTAAAAAATAACACGAATAATTGTATCATTATTTCGGTAAGTTGAGAGCTCTTGGGACAACTAAATCAGATTTTTCAAGGCTAGTGACGATAAAAGTAAAACCAGAGGTGTAGAACCTCCAAAAACGAACAAGCCGCTTAAGAAATAACACGAATAATTTTATCATTATTTCGGTAAGTTGAGAGCTCTTGGGACAACTAATTCAGATTTGTCAAGGCTAGCGACGATAAAAGTAACACCAGAGGTGTAAAACCGCCAAAAAACGGACCAGCCATGTAAAAAATAACACGAATAATTGTATTATTATTTCGGTAAGTTGGGAGCTCTTGGGACAAGTAAAACGCTACTTTCAAGGCTAGCAACGATAAAAGTAACACCAGAGGAGTAAAACCTCAATAAAACGGACCAGCCGCGTTAAAAATCACACGAATAATTGTATCATTATTTCGGTAAGTTGAGAGCTCTTGGGACAACTAAATCAGATTTTTTAATGGCTAGCAACGATAAAAGTAACACCAGAGGTGTAGAACCTCCAAAAACGAACCAGCCACGTAAAAAATAACACGAATAATTGTATTATTATTTCAGTAAGTTAAGAGCTCTTGCGACAAATAAATCGCTAAATTTAAGGCTAGCAACGATAAGAGTAACACCAGAGGTGTAGAACCTCCAAAAACGAACCAGCTAAGTAAATAATAACACGAATAATTTTATCATTATTTCGGTAAGTTGAGAGCTCTTGGGACAACTTAACCAGATTTTTCAAGGCTAGCGACGATAAAAGTAACACTAGAAGTGTAGAACCTCCAAAAACGAACAAGCCGCTTAAGAAATAACACGAATAATTTTATCATTATTTCGGTAAGTTGAGAGCTCTTGGGACAACTAATTCAGATTTGTCAAGGCTAGCGACGATAAAAGTAACACCAGAGGTGTAAAACCGCCAAAAAACGGACCAGCCATGTAAAAAATAACACGAATAATTGTATTATTATTTCGGTAAGTTGGGAGCTCTTGGGACAAGTAAAACGCTACTTTCAAGGCTAGCAACGATAAAAGTAACACCAGAGGAGTAAAACCTCAATAAAACGGACCAGCCGCGTTAAAAATCACACGAATAATTGTATCATTATTTCGGTAAGTTGAGAGCTCTTGGGACAACTAAATCAGATTTTTTAATGGCTAGCAACGATAAAAGTAACACCAGAGGTGTAGAACCTCCAAAAACGAACCAGCCACGTAAAAAATAACACGAATAATTGTATTATTATTTCAGTAAGTTAAGAGCTCTTGGGACAAATAAATCGCTAAATTTAAGGCTAGCAACGATAAGAGTAAAACACTAGAGGTGTAGAACCTCCAAAAACGAACCAGCTAAGTAAATAATAACACGAATAATTTTATCATTATTTCGGTAAGTTGAGAGCTCTTGGGACAACTTAACCAGATTTTTCAAGGCTAGCGACGATAAAAGTAACACTAGAAGTGTAGAACCTCCAAAAACGAACAAGCCGCTTAAGAAATAACACGAATAATTTTATCATTATTTCGGTAAGTTGAGAGCTCTTGGGACAACTAATTCAGATTTGTCAAGGCTAGCGACGATAAAAGTAACACCAGAGGTGTAAAACCGCCAAAAAACGGACCAGCCATGTAAAAAATAACACGAATAATTGTATTATTATTTCGGTAAGTTGGGAGCTCTTGGGACAAGTAAAACGCTACTTTCAAGGCTAGCAACGATAAAAGTAACACCAGAGGAGTAAAACCTCAATAAAACGGACCAGCCGCGTTAAAAATCACACGAATAATTGTATCATTATTTCGGTAAGTTGAGAGCTCTTGGGACAACTAAATCAGATTTTTTAATGGCTAGCAACGATAAAAGTAACACCAGAGGTGTAGAACCTCCAAAAACGAACCAGCCACGTAAAAAATAACACGAATAATTGTATTATTATTTCAGTAAGTTAAGAGCTCTTGGGACAAATAAATCGCTAAATTTAAGGCTAGCAACGATAAGAGTAACACCAGAGGTGTAGAACCTCCAAAAACGAACCAGCTAAGTAAATAATAACACGAATAATTTTATCATTATTTCGGTAAGTTGAGAGCTCTTGGGACAACTTAACCAGATTTTTCAAGGCTAGTGACGATAAAAGTAACACTAGAAGTGTAGAACCTCCAAAGACGAACAAGCCGCTTAAGAAATAACACGAATAATTTTATCATTATTTCGGTAAGTTGAGAGCTCTTGGGACAACTAATTCAGATTTGTCAAGGCTAGCGACGATAAAAGTAACACCAGAGGTGTAAAACCTCCAAAAAATGGACCAGCCGCGTAAAAAATAACACGAATAATTGTATCATTATTTCGGTAAGTTGAGAGCTCTTGGGACAACTAAATCAGATTTTTCAAGGCTAGTGACGATAAAAGTAAAACCAGAGGTGTAGAACCTCCAAAAACGAACCAGCCGCGTAAAAAATAACACGAATAATTGAATTATTATTTCGGTAAGTTGAGAGCTCTTGGAACAAGTAAATCGCTACTTTTAAGGCTAGCAACGACAAAAGTAACACCAGAGGTGTAAAACCTCCAAAAAACGGACCAGCCGCGTAAAAAATAACACGAATAATTGTATCATTATTTTGGTAAGTTAAGAGCTCTTGGGACAAATAAATCGTTAATTTCAAGGCTAGCAACGATAAAAGTAACACTAGAGGTGTAAAGACTCCAAAAAACGGACAAGCTGCGTAAAAAATAACACGAATAATTGTATCATTATTTCAGTAAGTTGAGAGCTCTTGGGACAAGTAAATCGCTACTTTCAAGGCTAGCAACGATAAAAGTAACACCAGAGGTGTAAAACCTCCAAAAAACGGACCAGCCGCGTAAAAAATAACACGAATAATTGTATCATTATTTTGGTAAGTTAAGAGCTCTTGGGACAAATAAATCGTTAATTTCAAGGCTAGCAACGATAAATGTAACACTAGAGGTGTAAAGACTCCAAAAAACGGACAAGCTGCGTAAAAAATAACACGAATAATTGTATCATTATTTCAGTAAGTTGAGAGCTCTTGGGACAAGTAAATCGCTACTTTCAAGGCTAGCAACGATAAAAGTAACACCAGAGGTGTAAAACCTCCAAAAAACGGATCAGCCGCGTAAAAAATAACACGAATAATTGTATCATTATTTCGGTAAGTTAAGAGCTCTTGGGACAAGTAAATCGCTACTTTCAAGGCTAGCAACGATAAAAGTAACACCAGAGGTGTAAAACCTCCAAAAAACGGACCAGCCGCGTAAAAAATAACACGAATAATTGTATCATTATTTCGGTAAGTTGAGAGCTCTTGGGACAACTAAATCGCTAATTTCAAGGCTAGTGACGATAAAAGTAAACCTACCCATGTAAAACTATAGCATTAACCACGTCAGACGCGTAAAAAATTACACGCATAGTTTTATCATTCACTATATGACTTAAACGCTTATGAATCAACAATATTGATACCTTGCAATTAAAGTAATTTCTGCAGATTTTACACAGTTGGGGTTAATTTTATCGTCGCTAGCCTAGAATTTACTGATTCAGTTGTCCCAAGAGCTCGCAAATTATCATCATAATGATCAAATCATTCATGTTATTTTTAACGTGGCTGGTCTGATTTTTAGGGATTTTTCTCTGGTGGTGTTACTTTTATCGTCGTTAGCCTTGAAATTAGCGATTTAGTTGTCCCAGGAGCTCTCAACTTATCAAAAAAAAGATACAATTATTCGCGTTTTTTGTTGTTGTTATTGTTAATGCGGCATGATAATTTTGGCCAAAGTCGCTAAAAACAGCCGTTTCAGCTTATTTTACTCGCGGAACCCCCTTGTTGTTACTTTTTACTTCGCTAATTTCTCCAAAGTGCCCTTTTTCGTTCCGGCCGTCGGAATGATGTTAAGTTTTTTGGCATAGTTTTGTATCGGTCCACTGTAAACAGAATAGAATATAAAAGCCTGACATCATTAATTGATTGCCTTTATGGTTTAAAAAAAAAAATTATTTTTGTGAAAAAGTATAAGAAGGCTTGATTGGGAACAAAAATGCAGCCATAGAAAGTGAAGCAATATCGCTGCCCATAACTATTTTCAATGCGATCAGCGCGCATGACGACGTAACCCTAAATTCAACACGGCCACCCATTTCTATTAAGATCCATTAAAACAGCGTGTAAACCACGTGACCTCATCCTCGCCACGACTGCACTCTTACTCCCAATAGTTCAAAGCAGTTCGTAATTTTTTTTTTTAACTTAAGTCTCAAAAGCGCATATTGAGGTCATTCAGGGTGCAAAAACTAAAACCAAAGAAGTTATTTTTGAAGATATTATTTTATAGTTATTTCTCGAGTTATTAAGATGACTAGAGATGAGTCGGGTGCGGGACAAAACATCATGGCGACAAAATATCCGCGACAAAATATCCACGACAAAATATCCAGGTGACAAAATTTCCAACGACAAATCATCCAAATGACAAAATAACTGCGACATTTTATCCGAATGACAAAATACCCACGACCAAATATCCTTACGACAAAATAACTGCAGCAAAAAATCAAAAAATATCTACTTATTTACTTATTTAAAATTTTCAAAAATTCCCGCTTTTTTTTCCCTCTACATTTTCCAAAATACTCCCACTCCTTTTCATATTTAAAATTTAGTTCGGGGGGAAATAGTTATTATGAAGTTTCTTTCAATTAGAGTATTGTTAGTATGTATTTAATTTTTGTACCGTTCAGTTCATAATATTGACATTAAAAATAATGGGTCTAGAATTTATATTAAGCCAAAAAGGCCAACGTCAATGTATGAACTATGTAAATGTAATTAAAGTGTATTAAGTATGATTATTTAATTTTTTTATTTTTTATTATAATTAAATAAATTACCATTGGGTTGTTGTAAAATATAAAATTTATTATTTTTCCTGCTTTCCTACTACGTAAAAAAATTGATTTTTAATAAAACACTAACGGGTTATTTTTTAAAACAATGCGCGCCGTGGGGCCCTAAAGGCCCCCGCAGAGGCGCGTCATAAAAGTTAGTTCCAATCAAAATCTGGTTCGAATAAATTTTTTTTTTTTTCTCTGTTATAAGGGATGTTTGTAAGGGTTATTTTGTCTCGGATTGGGTCGTTGAATTTTATTAAGGGTTATTTTGTCGTTGGACTTTTTGTCGCATGGATATTTTGTCGCCATGATATTTTGTCGTAGACCCGATGAGTCGGTGACCGTGCTGATGATTTGAGACAAATTTAGTCTACGAGTTTGAAAATAACGTATTTAACAGTTTAAAAAATATATTTTATACCACCTGTTTGTTTTTGTTAAAATATGTATGAATTCAAAATTTTTTACGTTATATTCTAAAAGATTCTGATTATAGATTTTTTATTTTGTATTAAATTTGATTCTGAATTACATTAAAAATGAAACAAAAATTGTACTTGGAATGGACTCTGTAATCAAAATTTGTTCATGCACATTGCAAAATAGAATTCAAATTAAAATTAAAATTAAAATGAGAAAACAAAAATTATGTTAATTGAATTGAATTCAAAATATCCCTAATTCTATTACACAATTTTTTTGTTTTTAAAAACAAGATTTAAAACTGCCCTGCCTAAGCTATCAGCGGTTTTAGGGAAAAACGTGCAGGGATTCACACGAAATTCAACCAAAATTCAACAACACAATAAATTCACGGAACGAAACAATAAATTACTTGGCTGAAAATAAACACAACAATTAACCCCCAAAATAGTGACACTTACGACGAAAATAAGATCTAGACGATGACGATGACAAATGGTACGAAGACGTAATACAGATGTTGACGATGACGAGCGGCACGGGAACGTAACCTTGACGCAGACAATGACGAGCGGCACGGAAACGTAAACTGGACGCAGACAATGACGAGCGGCACGGAAACGTAACCTGGACGCAGACGGCCACGATGGCACAAGGACGACTAAATTCTCACTCCACTGATTGTAGTCGACGACGACTATCCAATTTCTTTCTGTCAATTCTTCTTTTACCTTTTATTTTATGACTTTTTAACGCTTTGTTTCTTTTACTATTTCACGCAACTAACTGACTATAAACTTTCGATAGCAACGATCAACCACGACTCACTCATTAAAACGACGATCAACGCGACGACCGGCTTCACGGCTAAGCTCACACGGTAAACAACTATGCACAATTTTCTCTCCCTCTCTCTCTCTCTCTCTCATACACACTAGACAGGCTTTGGATGTAAGGCCAAACAAAAGGTTCGGACTTGGAGGATCTTTGGGAATTTAATTAGAACAAACAGAGTTACATTTGTAACTTACACTTTTTATTCCTTTCTTTATAAACCACGCGCACCGTACGAGCCAGTTTAGCTGGCTAGCCCACCTCGTGTGTCGCCGACCGGCTGGTTACTAGTCCTCTCTCCGTCTCTCTTACTCTCTTGATTACGCTTGTTGCCCGAGCTGCTACTCGCTGGTTTACAATAATGCTGGAGTTTACAGCTACAATTAATATTATCGTTATTATTATTATTAATATTCGTAATACATTCGAACTATGTTATTCTTTCTAATTTTAAACTGATTTGTTCTTATTCTTTTCTTTTGTTTTTATTTTACTTCGAGTAAAAAAGAACGTTCGACGTTGCCAAGCACTGCGTAATTGACAACGTCATGACTTGGAATTCAACTAACGTAAAGTACACATGCTTTTTCGACGTAATAAAAACTAGGTCGCTCAAGCATCGAGCTTTGATTTAAATGGATATTTGTTTGTGATCTAATTGTTTGTACATAATTGTGATGAATGTTATAAAAATTAATCGCTTTCAATCCCACTTGTCTCTACACTCGATCAACATCCACACCTGAAAAC